>RJWJ010004849.1:0-72538 GCA_004363605.1 Indri indri
CCACTGATGCAAGCCTCTGGGTACCTCAACATTCCTTATTTGTTCCCTTAATCTTTCCAACATCCCTGTTAATAATCCCTTTATTAAAGTCTGTTTATAGAAACTATTTGGGATCAATTCTGTTTTTTTGTCAGGGCCCTGACTGATAAATATGCTCAGAGACACCCACGTCTGTGTCTAATCCCCTGAAAGGGACAGCTTTGACCTCATTCATCACCGGAAGCAGAGAAACGACAGTGTCCAATACCGGTTAACTTATCTGCAACACAGAGCTTCCAGATTCCAAGCAAGGCAAGCTTGCCCTTCCTTCCTCCCCTCACCGTTCCAGAGGCAGTGGCCTAGCTACACATTCTTATAAAGCAGCTCAGCGTGGGCTGCCAGCAGTCTGACATCAGGATGGAAGAATACAAAGGCCTCAGAGGTTCTGCATTTTCTGGAATCTAATGATTTTGCTGATCCTTTAGTGTTTGGCAGTAGCTATTTCAATTTCAAGATGCTTAAATCACTTCTTTGTTCTTTCTGCTGTGTAACTAGGGCACCACTGTGAGTCTGGGGGAATTGCTGTTTGGGGTAGGCATTTTTTTAGGTTTTGATTTTGTTTTGTGCCTTGTTCTGGAGAAATCAGGCCCCGTGCACTTAGAAGAAGGTTAAGTGTGTTTAGGATTTTCTCCTGCGATACGTCCACAGCTGACCCATTCTTCAGATGGTGCTGCTTCTGTCCCTCGGGCTCAGACGTTACTTCCTCCTCTCCCTCCTGCGTGTCTAGTTTGAGAGATCCAAAACCTCTCCTTCTCTTTTATGTTTACCTTTTTCCAACTTCCAGGTTGCTGCAACCTTCCCCGCCAAGTCACTCAGCCGGTTGCTTTGATGCTCATTCATTACCCGTTTATTTATTGAAGGCCTGCCATTTGCCAGGGGAAACAATGGTGGCCAAGCGCTGTCCCTGCTCTCAGGATCTCCCAGTCTCGTGGGGAGGGCAGACAAGAAGACAGACATTTGGGATTCCGCTGCTTCCGCAGGGAATTACAGAGGTGAAATGGGAGGGTGGAGTGGGGAGGTTGCCCCTGCTGGGCTCTGCCTGCTGACCTTGAGCATTCCAGGGCAGGGATCGGGTTCACAGCTAGCCTATTTTCCACACCTCAGAGGAAGTCTGCTTCATAAATAAGTAACCACACCTGAGTTACTATGCAAATAAGCTCAGTTCTGCTCTCTGAACAGCCAAGTTCACTTTTCCACTGGCTTTTCTCTCCAGCTTCCACCCTCTGTGCTAGCTTTACTCTATGCCACTCATTTATCACAGTCTGTCATTGCTGAATGAGACAACCAGCCTGGAGCAGAAAGGACAATCTGAAGCGTCCTTACCTGGTCTCTCTGAGCCTGAGTTCCTTCAAAGAGGGCAATGTTTACCCTGGCTAAGCCTCATGCAAAAAAAAAAAAAAAAAAAAAAGTTGCTAGAGAAAATACCAACAGTGATAGCTAAATCCATGTAGACTGAGAAAAGGGAAGGCGGCCAGGAGAATGACACCAGCAGAAGACCTCTCTTGCCGCAGTGTGCTCCCCTGTGCGACCCAACACCAGTCCTGACTCACCTCCACTTAGCCTCACATGAGAGCCTTGAAGATAGCCTAGGTGCACCTACAGGACAGGCTGCCAAGAACTTTCCAATTTCAATTCAGACTGGTTTCCAAAATGTTCTAGGGATTTTAAAGCCTCACTCCCCAAACACTCAGACTATCCCATCACTAATCCCACATCTTGCATTTGTTTGGGAAAGGAGACCCCGATATTCTGTGAGTGAGATAAAAAGCAAAGACTAAACAGGGAACCTGGCATCCCTTTTGTTGTCATTTCCTTTTGTGAAAATTCTTCAAATCAGAATGTTACTGAATGCCCGATTGAGAAGGGGTGTTGGAGATCACTCAGTTCGACGGCCTCTCTGTTTTAAAGAGCTAATCAAAGAAACAGGCCTTAATCAAGGTCCCAGGAGCTCATGCCTCAGCTCGCCCCGGCTCCAGTCCAGCGTCTGTCGGCTGCACTACTGCCTGAGAATTCATCCACGAGGCATTTGCAGAGGCCAGAGCAGGAGTATGCAGCCACAAGGGGATAATGGAAACTCTCCACAGAGGAAGAAATCAGCTTGACATTTAGCTTGCCATCTAGGCTGGCTGTCACGAGGCTGTGAATCTGCCTGATGAGAGTTGAAGGAGGGAAATGAGGAAGACGAGGAAGGAGGGAGGGAGGGAGGGAGGAAAGAATAAAACAGAATCTGCGACTCTGCATTTACTCCATGTACTGGGGTGGCAAAGGGTTGGATGGGAATGAGGGTGAGGGAAATATGTTCCTGGAGGAGAAAAAATGCTCCCTGTGCAAATAAGTAAAGGATGAAGGCAAGACTCAGACTTGAGGAGAACCCAGGGGAAGCTGCTTATAGTGGACGCTATGATACTCCCGGATCCTCTTCCACAAATGGTTTATTTCCCCACATGGTGGGGAAGCGCCAGAAGAAGACCCTTGGCCATCAGACCTCTTTGGGGAGTGCCCAAAAGGAAAACCTTTTGAAGGAAACCGCCCTGCCCAAGGTCGTGCCTTCTTCTGGTGGCAGCCCCCATCCAGCGACTCACCCACAGAGTGTAAAGGCTCTGCCCTACTGCCCCGACTAAGGGCACCTCAGGAGGACCCTCCAGAGCACTCCATGTGGTCAGCTGAGGTCTTTGTTGGGACTGCCTCAGATCAGAGCTTCTCCCTCTGCCTGATCCTGTTCTCTTCCCTTCCTTTCCCCAGTGTTGATACCAAGAGCACTGACTAATGAACAGTCTGCACACAAATCTCCATCTCAGAGTCAGCTGTGGGGGAGCTCAATCCACAACACTACTTATTAGGTAAATGTGCAGAGCCCCTTGAAGGCAGAGAGACCTCCACCTGTTCAATCTCGTCAGGTAACTCACATCTGTGAAAGAACATTGCCCAAGTCCTTATTTAGAGAATAAAGTTAGGTGTCTCCTCACTGTCAACCACAGCATATGCACTGGGCCATCCAAGCACCACGGCAGGGACTAAAATGGTCATCTCTTCCCTTGCAGGATCACACCCTGCCTCAACCAGTCAGCTAAATATAGGCACGGGCAATTCTTAAAGACCTTTAAAGAAGACTCCAAAACCACCCTCGGTACTGGCACTCCTTATAAAGCTGATAAACTTTAACTAACAAAAATGTTCCCTGCAATAATTTTTTTTTTCTTTTTTTTTGAGACAAAGTGTCACTCTGTTGCCTGGGCTAGAGTGCTATGGTGTCAGCCCAGCTCACAGCAACCTCAAACTCCCAGGCTCAAGCAATCCTCCTGCCTCAGCCTCCCGAGTAGCTGGGACTAGGTGTGTGCCACCATGCCCAGCTAATTTTTTTTCTGTTTTTAGTTGCCCAGCTAATTTCTTTCTATTTTTAGTAGAGATGGGGTCTCCCTCTTGCTGAGGCTAGTCTCGAACTCCTGACCCCAAGAGATCCTCCCGCCTCGGCCTCCCAGACTGCTAGGATTACAGGCGTGAGCCACCATGTGGCCCACTGCAATAATTTAAAGTTCTCACATCCCATGTTAATTTCTTTTTGTTATCTTAAGCAGAGGTAGAAAACATTTATGAGGTTTTCTGTTAAATGACCCTTTATGGTTTATCTTTAATATTTCTTCAAGGTGAATAATCCCATTTCCCACTAGCTTTTTGGCAAAAGGTCATGCTCTCAATCCTATCATCATCTCTGTGGCTTTCCATAAAGGGCACAAAACAAAACCTTGGTTTGAATGTTGGTCAGTTGGCTATGGCAGTTTCTCACTGTTAGAGGTACCTTTATCATCCTCTGTGGCAAATGGCACTCCAGTGCAATAACAAGTTACCACCTACAAGCCACCGAGGGCACTTTCCTTGGTTCCCACTCTTGGTTGCCACTCTTCAAAGTAGGCATTCTCACGGCCTGGAGACTCTGACTGCACTTCTAACTGAAGAGACAGGAAGGGATCGGAAGGTGAGAAGAAGAAAGATTAAACCTAGGAACAAAGAAGCCAATGTGCCCCAGAGAGCAAGGTGGTGGTGGGGGGAACGGGAGCTGCAGAGCTCGAAGGCAGGCAGCTCACGCTTGGGGGTGATATGCCTCTGACTGTGAGAGATATCTGAGCATATTGGTGACTTCTTTCTTGCCAAGAATCCCTGAGATATTTAGATTTCTGAGTTATGAGTTGAAAGTAAGATAAGTGCTGTTTTATTTGTTTGTTTCCCTGAACTTAGTTCAGGATGCTTCCTGGATCTGCATGGCAAGTAATAATTTATATATTTACTTATTTTGCTTTTACCTTCTTTGCTGAAGAACCACCCAGTAGTTATTATGTTTAACTGTGGATTGGCAGAATCTTTCTTTTTTGATGCAATGTCTCACTTGGTTGCCCAGGCTAAAGTACAGTGGCATCATCATAGCTCACTGCAACCTCAAACTCCTGGGCTCAAGTGATCCTCCCACCTCAGCCTCCTGAGTAGCTGGGACTACAGGCATGTGCCACCATGCCCAGCTAATTTTTTAATTTTTTGTAGAGACAAGATCTTGCTATGTTGCCCAGGCTGGTCTCAAACTCCTGGGCTCAAGCAATCCTCCCTCCTCTGGCTTCCCAAAGTGCTAGGATTACAGGCATGAGCCACCACACCTGACCAGTGGATCTAAACCATTTGGCATGGTTTGGAAACATTTCTGATAGTCGTGACTGGAGAGTGTGTTTTTTTCTTGGGAGGGGGGCAGTAAGTGGCATCTAGTGGATAGAGACCAGAATGCTACTAAACATCCTTCAGGACACAGGACAGCCTCAAACAACAAAGCAGGGACTAAAATGAATTATTCAGAATTAGAATTATTCAGTTTAAAATGTAAGTAGTGCTGAGGTTGAGAAACCCTGACTTACAAATAATTCTATGTCCTCCCAAATGAATTTACCTCTCCAGGAATCTTCAGGCATTGTTGCTTCTCCTCCTCCAGACACTCAACTGGCCTGGAGAAATTACGAGCTGCTTGACTATAAGCTCATTATCTTTTTATCATTTGTTTGTGAGACAGGGTCTCACTCTGTATCTCAGGCTGAAGTGCAATAGCTTAATCACAGGTCACTGCAACCCTGACCTCTTGGGCTCAAGCAATCCTCCTGCCTCAGCCTCTTGAATAGCTAGGACTATAAGCGTGAACCACCATGCCCAGCTAATTAAAAAGAATTTTTTTTTGTATAGACAGGGTCTAACTATGTTGCCCAGGATGGTCTCAAACTCCTGGGTCAAACAATCTGCAAACTGTCCCCTCACCTGACCAAAGTGCTAGGATTACAAACTATCTTGTTTTTGATGGAGTCAGAGCTAAGGAACAAAGAGGAGAAGTGAAACCCCAACTGTGAGGTGAGAGCAAGCTTAATCTTGACTCATAGGCTCCCTCCAAAAGTTATATGTGATGTGGGAATCTGTGAGCCCACAGGCCTGGTCAGAAAATAATGAGGAATTCTTAGAATTACTTACTAAGTCAGGGTCATATTTAGAGGCATAAAGAGATGCCTCTATCTTTCAATTCTGCAATAATCTCATTTTTCCACTTTGAATCAAGGGCTGAACACTGTGTAAGCAGAGTAACCAGGTACCCTCTTCAATTAGTTTTGAAACCATGTCAGTGATTTTGGGAAACTGGCAGTAAGTTGCCTAGCTTGGGATATTTTTAGGTCTACATTTCTTACTTTCCTGAAGAATAGACTGGGCATGCCAACATTTTTCAAAGCTACAGTTATGGCATCAGCAACAACTTTTCGGCCAGCCTGTGCTTCAACCCAAAGCAGCACAAACAGAAAGTCGGCCAAGGCAGGAGGGCCTGCTCAGGCGTCTGACAGTGTGGGATCACCGCAGAACCAGCAGGATCCTACTACAATGGGGCCTTTGAAGTGCCTTGAAAAGAAATCCTATGTCTAGAGAACAAAGCCCTCCTCCCAAGGCTGGATTCACCCCACCCTCCTCCCTGCTTTGACTAAAAGCTCAAAAAGAGAAAGTGCTGGAATTTTTAAATATTTTAATGTACAATAATTTTTTTCTTTAAAGGGTCATATTATTAAGAATACAAATCACCCAAGAATGGTCCTCCAGCTATCCAAGCTTTCCACCCGGAATGCTGTATTTACAAATATGACTAGAATCAATAGAACCAACCTCACTTCTTCCCCACAAAAACAATTCAAACCACTGAAGGTCTGGCTGGCATCTCTGCCGCCATCTACCGAGTCAAATTGGCATTATATTCTAGTAAATCCTAACCAAGAAAGGTCTTTGTATGTTGTCTTACAACTGTTTGTGTTTAACTTTACTTCTGGATTTCCAAGTACCTACAAGATGCATAGGATGTCTTATTCATCTTTTAATAATCAGGAAATGGTTGTTGAATTAAGTAATTTTGGGTGTTTCATGGGCCTGGACCAAAAAGATCATCTCAAAGACTCCTCTTCCGACATCCAGAAACTACCATAATTATTTCAAACAGAAGAGGGAAACTAGTTTATTTTTTAAGGCCTTTAGAGTAGGTACTTCTACAACTTTCCTTAATCACCCAGTATCGGCCTTCTCAATTTCCACCATCAGCAAACTGTTCTGTCTCAAATATAAATTTTTTTTTTATTTAGTTCTTTGGCTCATACAGATTAAAGCTTTTTTTTTCTTTTTTTGAGACAGAGTCTCACTCTGTTGCCCAGGCTAGAGTGCCATGGCGTCAACCTCACAGCAACCTCAAACTCCTGGGCTCAAGCAATCCTTCTGCCTCGGCCTCCCAAGTAGCTGGGACTACAGACATGTGCCACCATGCTCAGCTAATTTTTTCCATATATTTTTAGTTGTCCAGCCAATTTCTTTCTATTTCTAGTAGAGACAGGGTCTCGCTCTTGCTCAGGCTGGTCTCGAAATCCTGAGCTCAAACGATCCTCCCACCTCGGCCTCCCAGAGTGCTAGGATTACAGGTGTGAGCTACCGCGCCAGGCCTCAGATTAAAGTTGATCGCATCCTTAGTGTGAAGTCTTTTGCACACTCAAAGGCAGCATCATACTTTTGTTCAGGGATGGGGAACCTGCAGCCTTAAGGCCACATGTGGCATTCTAGGTCCTTAAGTGAGGCCTTTTGACTGAATCCAAATTTTACAGAACAAATATTTTATTTTTATTAATACATTTTTGTTCATCTTTAATATTTCTATTTTATTTTTTAAATGAACATATTTAAAATACCAAAGAATAAAATAAGTTTCAACAAAATAATCCTCTCAGATTGACTGGCGTAATTAGAACATTAGTAAACCATAAGGGCTAAACTGATGGCTGCTACGCTCATGACTTAGTTCTAATGTCCCCCACCTGACTGGCACCACTACCACACAAGGCTGGCTGGCGAGAGTTTATGGGGGTAAAGGATGCCAGTCTGTTATCATCTTTTGACAATGGTGCCCTGTTTCTGTTTGAAGTGGAATTCGTCAATAGTTGCACAGCTCTACAGTATTTTTTAATTCTGTCTGTTTAACAGCCCATGAAGTCAGAGAAGACCAAGAGAACACTGAAGGAAGAAAACAGATTTTTTAATGAGGATTGGGAATTGCAATATTACCTTGTTTCTGCTAAAGCTAATTTGCTTGCTTTGTGATATTGCAATAGCAACATTAAAGAAATTCAGTGCTCATCAGCATTATAATACCCATTAAGAACCACAAATATTTTAAATTATAGGGAGAGGTGAGAAAGGTTGTATTGCACAAATTAAAAGAGGAAAAGCAAAACCAAAGACAATTCTTTCAGGCAGCAATAAGACCTGGAAATAATGCCATCAAACAACTTATTAAGTAGCTTATATAGGTGAGGAAAAAAGGGAAGCCATTCAGTGGTGTAGAAATTGTGAAACAATGCATTGTCAAAATTGTAGGATGCTTAGACCCCAATAATGTTTCAGAGTACAAACGACTGCCTCTTTCAAGGAGAACCATAACTGATTGGCAGCATGAATTAGCCTTCAACTTAACAGAACAACTTCATGCAATATTTCGAAAGGAAAATATATATTATTCAATCACTTTGGATGAATCAACTGATAGTACTGACTCAGTACAGGTTTTATACTTCATTCGGGTCATAACAGAAGATTTTGTTTGCTATGAAGAATTACTCACTTTGGGCACTCTTGCGAACAGAATACGGGGAATAGATATCCTCAACAACTTTCAAGATAAATGTTGAAAAGTTGGACTGAATTTGGAAATTTAGTGAGTGTATGTACAGACAGTGCACCTTCCATGACAGGAAAACATGAAGGGTTTATTGCACAGGTTAAAAAAAGTATTAACAGATCCAGATGCTCTAATTTCTTTTCATTGTATCTTTCATAAGGAAAATCTCTGTGCTAAAGTTACTGTTTTAAGTGATACTTTGCAACAAGTTATAAGTATTGTTAACTATACTCATGCAAATGCAACATGGCATCATCAGTTTTGTAACACGCTAAAGTTGAACAATGAGGTATTCAGTGTGGATTTGCTGTGTCATTTGAAAGTGCATTGGCTCTCCCAGGGACAGGTGTTAGCCAAAATTTTATCTCTGTGAGAACAGATAGTTAAATTTTATGTAGAACAGAATCAGCAATATGAATTATTGAAAGAAGATTTCTATAGGAATGCAGGATTTCTGCGTGATATCATGTCAAATCAATTTGCATATTTCTTTGCAAGGTAAAACTAAGTCTATATATGATATGTGGCAAAAAGTCCAAGCATTTTGAAAAAAGCTATCTTTTTTCAAAGCACTTCTTCTTCAAAAGGAAATTTTGGATGAACATTTTCCCCAGTTAGCAAAGATCATTGATGAGCAGGATGATATATGAGAATCATATAGCTGTATGAATACATAGCTATTATAGACCTATTAATTGGAAAATACAATGAAAATTTCACTGACTTTGAGAATCATGACATCACACTCAAATTAGCATTTCAGCCTCATCTAGTTGATATCACCAAGGAACCTAAAGAACTACAGATGAAATTGATTAAGCTCTCAGTAGATGACATTTTTAAAGTCATTTTTTGATGATAAGAAAGATCCAACTGAAATGTGGAAAAATGAAGAATACCCATGTTTTCGGCAACATGCCCCAAAAATGCTTTCTTGCTTTTCAACCACTTATTGCTGCAAATCTATATTCTCCTACCTAACCCAAGTCAAGATATCCTTAAGCTCACAAATGACTCATACCCATCTAGAGGATCAACTGAAACTGCAGACCTCCATGCTGCAACCAAATATTCAAGAGCTTTCCAACAAAAAGCAGACCTAAAAAAGTCATTAAAATTAACAAATAGTTTTAAATTTTTGAAATTATTAAGTACATAGATTTTACAAAATATCATACATTTTTAAGTATATCTAATTGAAGTTTCTTGATTGCAGCCTTATTGGATTACAGCTAAATTAATGTGGCTTTCCAACACGAAAAGGTTCCTCACCTCTGTTTTTGTTCTTTTCTTCCCAAATTGAATGATCCTATTCCTCCAACTTTTCCTTCTATGTCTTTATTATCATACTCAAAATCATAATAGTTTTCTCAATGTGAAGCCTCAAAACTAGCTCCACTGCTCTAATTAGCATTTAAGGAGAGGTAAGTATTTGTGGTACCTGCTCTTACCTTGGAAACATGAGGATACCTTGCATTAGGCAAACCTAACATTTACCAGGCAAATAAATTAGGAGTTGGTGGTTCATTTCACAGAGCATTCCCAGGAAGATTTCTTCAAAATCACAATTTCAATGCTATTATAATTTGATTTATAAAATTTCATTTACAAAATATTCATTTTATGAGCAATTTTTCATGAATTATTACACAAATCACAAAATGAGAGTAGCTATAATCTTACTGATACCTAATTTATATGTCATTTGGCTTTAAGACCTGTGCCTTTTTCTGGTATTCGTTACTGGCGATATGACTTCCTCCAGATCTCTTGTTCCTTCCAGAAATGGTCAGCATGGAGATCATCTTTGGGATTAGAAAATATCATCATGTTCATTTGAGACCTGGAAACGCACACCCAGAGGACAGAAGAAATTGGAGACTGTTTATACCCATGAATAACATAAAGGAGTTTTCCCCATCTCCAGGGGTATGAACCTGGGCAAAGGAACAGAAGGAATAGTCTGGGCACTCAGTCCCCCCTCCCTGTACCCACAGGAAAACAGAGAGAGCCACATTCTCTGGTGCCCAGGTAGGTAATCCTGCCTTTGGATTCTTAACAAGCAGGGTCACTATACTGCAATCCAGAGTCTCTCTGCCAGTGTTTTTCCCACTATTGATCTTAGTACCAGCACAAACCTGTTTCTGAACGTTGTGTGCAGTAAATGATCAATGTAAGTGCTCACCCCAGGGAGGCTGGGCAAAAATAGCATGCAGACATTTCAAGCTGACTTTATAAACTGTTTGCTCTTTGGATAGGTCAAGGCCTGCAATTCAAAATCTATGATTGTTAATCCATAAATGCCTAGCTCTTTAAGCAACTTGGCAAAAGTCTTCGATAAATCAGTCCTATTGGTTGCTTCCAAAATGTACATTCTTACACTGATTCTGTGCTTTCAAAATGTATGACAAGCGTAAGGTGAGGAAAGAGTTCCAGGAGAAAATGCATGGGGATTTGTTGTTAGACATCCCAATCTGTGTACGACCAAAAAGTTGGAGGGTTACACATACTTCATGTTAAGCACAAACCCAATTAAAGCTTGCTCTAGGCCAGGTGTGATGGCTCACGCCTGTAATCCTAGCATTCTGGGAGGCCGAGGTGGGAGGATCACTTAAGGTCAGGAGTTTGACACCAGCCTGAGCAAGAGCGAGACCCATCTCTACTAAAATAGAAAAAATTAGCCAGGCATGGTGGCACATGCCTGTAGTCCCAACTACTAGGGAGGCTGGGGCAGGAGGATCGCTTGAGCCCAGGAGTCTGAGGTTGCTGTGAGCTAGGCTGATGCTATGGCACTCTAGCCTGGGCAACAGAGTGAGACTCTGTCTCAAAAAGAAAAAAAAAAAAAGCTTGCTCTATTTATGATACTATCTTTATGATCTGACCCAAGAAAATAAGATAACAGAATAAACCCACACAACTGTTCCTTGGGTCAAAAAGGTAGATCCTTCTCGTGACCTTAACACATTAACACACATGGGAACTTGAAGGTAGAGGTAGAGTTTACACTCAATGGAGGACTGACGCTTGGTGGTGCTTATTGCTGCAGTCCAATAATGGCTACCCCCAGAGCCACAATGGAATTTCCACTAAAGAGCTAACCGGATAGAGACAAGGATTTGTGTAGGGAAATCTTCAAAATGTATCTTCATAACCTCTATAATACTGCTTCTTAACCATCCTTATGGCAATACAGTTGGAGAAGGACACTCATAGATGAATTCTTTAGAATGGGAAAAAAAAGGTGTCAAAGTTATCTTTTCCTCTTTCTACAAACAAATTACATCTGTGCTACCTTCCATGTTCCTCTGCATTAGAAATAGAAATGGCCTCTGTACTGGGTTGGTAATAATGTAAGAGCTCTACCTTTTATTCTCTCTTCTATTACCAGCACATCCATAAACTGGGTACTCTGTAGCAGCTTTTTAAAAATTTGAAAATATTAAGGGGGTACAAATGTTTTTGTTACATGGATGCATTGTATAATGGTAAAGTCAGAGCTTTTAGTGTGCCTGTCACCAGAGTAGTGTTCATTGTACCCAACAGGTAAGTTTTTATCCCTCACCCCTGTCCCACCTGCCCCCCTTCTTGGTTTCCAATGTCCTTTACACCTCTTTGTGCCCATGTGTACCCACTGTTTAGCTCCCACTTATTGCTGAGAACCACGTGGTGTTTGTTTTCCATTCCTGAGATACTTCACTTAGGATAGTGGTCTCTAGTTCCACCCAAGTACAGCAGCTTTTTCTGAATGAGAAAGCATGGTAGTTCTTTACTTTCTTTATCCACTAAAAAGGCTTCATTTAAAGTTGATGGCAACAAGAAATTAAATCTGGCCTCCTGAGTTTAGGACAGAGGTTTCAAATTGATAGCCTGTATAGGTCAAGTTCGGTCTGTAGATGTGTTTTATTTGGCCCACACAGCACTCTGAAAATCATGACTACTTATGTCAAATCTACATTTCCAGCTTCCAAGAGGGAATCACCAAGTCCATAATCCTGCATGACAAAAAGTGCCTGGAATTTACCACAATTGTCCCTTTCAAAAAGCCCCCAGATCCCTTATCCCTGTGATACATTTTGCTCATTTACGGTATTACCAGACCTCTATGGGTACCTGAGAGTGAGCTTTTCTTTGGAGTCTAAGAAAAGAACATCGAGGAGAGATTGATACAGATCCCCAAGGTAGGGAGGATACCTGTAAATAATTGACAATAATAAATAAAGAAAACATCTACATAAATAATAATATCTTTGTTATGTATCTAATATATTTTTTACTTGAGAACACAACAAATTATAACTACTAGCAAATTGACAGCTTAATATGTTCAGTAGTGCTATGCTGTTTTTCTCTGAGAATGAATGGAAGAAATTTATGAGCTTTCTATGAAATGGACAAAGTTTGAAGTTCAAAAAAATAACCAAGGCCTCTATTTTGATTTTTAACTTAACCTATGCTTTAGGAATCCTACAGAATTTCAGGCACCTAAAAAGTAACAATTTTTCATCTTTTAAAGTTAAAAAAGTGATTGATTTAATGTTCATTTCTTAGTTACTCCAGGATTTAGGAAAAGTCCTAAATGTTAAGCAATTTTTTCATTAGATTAAATGTCTGTTTTAGAAAATCTCTAAGCATTTTCAAATGAAAAAAATTAATGGAAATTCATTTTGATAAATGTTTGACTATAATAATTTAAACAAAAATGTAACTAGTACAATTAAATCTTTGAGGCCCTGGAAGAAACATTTTCCTTTCTTCCACTGGTATGGTAGAAAAAACACCTAATTTGAAATCACAGAACCTTAGTTCATCATGCCCTTGCTATGTGACTGCCACATGAAGGGCAAGAGAAAAAAAGAGGGAAGGAAAGACATATTCTAGACAAGACCAAATAGAACACATAAACAGGCCGGGCGTGGTGGCTCATGCCTGTAATCCTAGCACTTTGGGAGGCCGAGGCGGGTGGATCACTCAAGGTCAGGAGTTCGAGACCAGCCTGAGCAAGAGCGAGACCCTGTCTCTACTAAAAATAGAAAGAAATTATCTGGACAGCTAAAAATATATACATAGAAAAAATTAGCCGGGCATGGTGGTGCATGCCTGTAGTCCCAGCTACTCGGGAGGCTGAGGCAGGAGGATCGCCTGAGCCCAGGAGTTTGAGATTGCTGTGAGCTAGGCTGACGCCATGGCACTCACTCTAGCCAGGGCAACAGAGCCAGACTCTGTCTCAAAAAAAAAGAACACATAAACATTGGTTAGATCTTGACTAAAACAACTCAAATGTAAATGTAAACTCAATTTTCAATCAAATACTTATCCAGACACTTGAAATCATCCAAAACCATTTCTTATGACACATTTCCTACGCCTACAGGTATCCCAGGTCTACTTCTATGCAAAATTTGCCAGTTCCTCTTTCTAAGTAAGAACATGTCAAGAGTCCCAATTTTTACAATAGAAGACTAACCTTTGCTATATTTATATATGTCAAAGCATCAGGCACATCTTTAAATTCCTTTAAATTAGTACAAAATCACTATACTCTAGGTTTTTGCCAGAGAGTCCAACCTTGAATTGACATCCTGCTTTTCTTGTCAAGTCAGACTTGTAGCATTTGATATTTGAGAAGACAGTCTAAGAAACAGGACACTACCCACACCTTCCTCAGTTCTTGCTATCAAATTAGATCACCAAGAAATGTATCTGGACATCAACTTGTGCCCTTAGATAAAAATGCCTACACTGTTTGGCACAAAGTTATAATCTTGGATTTTATCAAGATTCAATATAAGAAATGACCAAATGGGGAAAAGGAAGCAATGGTATAAATGTTTCAAGGACAAATCTAAATGTCATCATAACAAAATAAGCGTGATTTATTTCTGAGAGCTTCATATTCTAGATTTATTCGTTAGTTATCCCAAAACCGGTTTGCCCAACCAACATACATAGAACGTTGTACAAGCTCCCTCAACTGGTTAAGATATAGAACTACCAAAAAACATGTTCCATTAAGTTGATTGTATCATCTTCTTCAGAAATTTCTATAACTTCGGCCTGAGATCGAAGAATGGACATAATGTTGTTAGATAATTTGTCAAAGCCATTTTGTAAACATATATCTGCCATTTCTTGCCACTTTTCTAGGGAGCAAAATGGATCATTTAGCACAAGATGTTTTACTGCATCTGAGGGGAAAAAAAATACAATATTATAGTATGGTACTTATTCTTATTTGATAATCCACACTTAGCGATTCTTCAAAAATAGAAAAGGACATAATTTCAACTCATTTACTGTTAAACTCTATCTGAGTCCCATAGTTCAATGATATAACGTGTGGAGTGCTCAGTCTAGCTCCTGGTTGGCACTCAAGTGTTAGTTCCTTCTCCTCCTCCTTTATCATTAACTTCGTGTCTCAATTGAACCCTCTCCCAGTTCTCATATTCTGCACTTATTCCACACTCCTCCACTCATCTCCTCCTTGTTAAGGTAGCAGGTGTTGAAGGCCACAAGGCAGGGAGCTCAGAAAATGAAGAATGTGGGCTCATCCTTATTCACAGAGTCTATAAGGTATCACTAGAAACTATCAAATAACTGAGGACCTACAGGTCAAATTTTCATGATCCCTCAAACACTTTTATAAATGCTTAGTAGTGTTAACCCAAGGGTTTAGGAAAATCTTTGACAAACCCTTTATCCTATCTCTAGATGGAGACCTCATAATGACAGGGCTTCTATGATAATTTTTCTAAAAGAAATAAAATCATTTTGTTTATTAAATAAATCTAATAATATTTACTTTTGAAAATTTACTTTTGAAAATCAATTATAGTGATTCCTTTTGGGATCTATGAATTTACAGAACTCATTTCTCTTTTTTTTTTTTTTTTTTTTGAGACAGAGTCTCTCTCGCCTGGGGCGAGTGCTGTGGCGTCAGCCTAGCTCACAGCAACCTCAAACTCCTGGGCTCGAGCAATCCTACTGTATCAGCCTCCCGACTAGCTGGGACTACAGGCATGCGCCACCATGCCCGGCTAATTTTTTTTCTATATATATATATTTTTAGCTGTCCAGTTAATTTCTTTGTATTTTTGGTAGAGACGGGGGTCTCGCTCTTGCTCAGGCTGGTCTCGAACTCCTGAGCTCAGAACGATACGCCCACCTCGGCCTCCCAGAGTGCTAGGATTACAGGCGTGAGCCACCGCGCCCGGCCAGAACTCATTTCTTATCTATCATCTGTATTACTTACAGTACTTCATGAAAGAGGATCTCTTTTTAGCATACTGTCATCACTATTATTTTATTTCTACTATAATTATTTTCCTATAAAATATTTATGTTGATATCTATAATGGTAATTTCAAAATATAACATTATCTTCCCAAATATGTTTTCAGGTAATTTTTACATTCTTTCCTTGACCTCAGACAATAATTTAAAATCAAGTTACCTGCTCAAGTTCCTATATTAAATTAATTAAAAGAAAACAAAAGTGAGATTTAATTAGTTATTCTCAATCCTACTGCAGAGTTAGGTTCAGAGTGAATATAATATGTAAATATGCATATATTTGGTTTCAGAATTAAAGTATATAAAGTTTATATCTAAAAGACATTTAAAATACATATTAAAAGATTGTCAAATATAAATACATGTCTATATATAAAGTTTTTAGAACAGTATTAGCTATTATAATTATTATGACATTCTCTTCAGGCTTCACAAAGATTCTTTCTTCATTCTAATTCCCTCAAGAAATATATATATTTACATTTATAAACTAAAAGTAACTCCTGCTAAGAAGGAACTCGAAGGGAAATTTGATATAACTCATACGTAATCATCTTGAACCTTTCTCTAAATAATCCACTACTGTTTCTTCAACAACATTTTACTTACCTTTCCCCTCTTTATTTATTTCTTGAAGTAGCTTAATGCCAACTTTTTTCATATCTACAGAGAACAGATGAAGTATGGCCAGACCAAAAGATAAAGATGGCGGTTTCCCATTCCATTCTTTAGTGAGACATTGAATTAATTCAGTTTGGGGACACGATGTTATTAGTTGCATCAGATCATCTGAAAGCAAAAATGAAAAACTATATCTCAACATCCTAATATAATAACTCAACTTGAAATTGGGAGTAGCTAATGTCTATACCTGCCAATCAATTACTTCTTTTTCCATTCCTTCTGAAGCTCTCAATGGCCCACTCCAAACCAAACTCAAGAGTACTATCTCCAGTAAAAATAATCACACTCAGCATAGCAAAAGACAAAGGAAAACAACCTATAACAAAGAGTATCAAAAAATTTTCAAATAACTATAATGAAGAGAAGCGTGGCATAATAAAAAGAATACAGATTGGCAATCAGGAAACCTGAATTCTAATTCACTTAATCTTTTGGAACTCAGTTTTCACATCTGAAAAGTGCTAGAATTGGAGATAATTTCTAAGGTTCCATCTAATACTACATTACGTTTGTCTATGTCTTGTTGCTCATATTTGTACCAAATTCTAGTGAGTAAAATATCTTTCGTTCTGTCCCTTGCACAGAAAAAGGAGTTCAATAATTTTTTTCTTAAAAATATCAAGTATTTAGAAATTCAAAAATGAAGATTTTAAGAAGTCATTAGCTATTTCAAGTAGTTTGAGATTGAACCATATGAAGTTGCCTACATTTGACCCCCAAAAGAGCAATTTTATTTACAGTTTAATCTGCTAGTTAACCATTGAGGAAATTTAAAGCTACAGTTATGATTTGTATTCTTAAATTTTTTAGAGACAGAGTCTCACTATGATGCCCAGGCTGGAGTGCACTGGCTATTCACAGGACCAATCATAACGCACCACGGCCTTGAATTCCTGCCTGCAAGTGATCCTCCTGCCTCAGCCTCCCCAGTAGCTGGGACTACAGGCATGTGCCACTATGCCCAGCTAGCTTCCTAAATTTTTTAAAGTAAAAATATTATTCTTGGACCACAATAGAGGTAATTTTCGAATAATTTCTGAAAGCCTTTTAAGAACTACCATAAACATGATTTGAACTCTGAGAGGCAATAAAAGATAATCGAATGTTTACTTATTAAATATGTATGTATTGTGCTGGGAAATTATATATATTAATTCACTGCATTTAATATTCAGAGTTAGTGAGATATTATTATTCTCATATTACAAATGAAGAAACAGGCTTAGAGAAGTTAATTTTCCCTGAATTACATACATGGTATAAGGCAGAACAGTCTATCTGACCCCCAAAGCCCACAACCTTCCCAGTCTACAGTGCTGCTCCTCCAAAATTATATATATATGATGTGTGTATGTATTATATGTGTGTATATAGCATACATATGATGTGTATATGTTTGCATGTGTATGTACTTAATATACATACTCATGCACACACACATATATACAGAGAAAGGAAAATGGTAAGAGAAGAAACAAGGAATAGAGGAATATAATTTTATATCAGTGAAGTCATACTAAAAAACAAACAACAAAATATTTCCCTAGAAAAAAAGGTACAAGTTTATGATTTGGTTCACTCAAACTGGTCTCTATTAAGGTTAAACTCACTTATATAGTACCTCCCCACCAACAAGCCTCTAACATTTCATAGCTTAGCCATCTCTCTCGTTATTTCATTCAATCAAGTATTCAAACTCCCTTCTCCATAAATTGATGAATTAACCATTATTAACTCAATTATGTACAAGATATGGTCTCTGACTCATTAGAAAGGACACAAACTCAAATATTATGCGACTCTTCCCCTCTGCTTACCACATGTCAGAATCCATTCTCTTATTCCTTGCCTTGAAGGTTATTAATCATTATTTTCTCTCATAAGTTCTCTTTTTTTTTTTCTTGAGACAGAGTCTCACTCTGTTGCCTGGGCTAGAGTGCCGTGGTGTCAGCCTAGCTCACAGCAACCTCAAACTCCTGGGCACAAGCAATCCTTCTGCTTCAGCCTCCCGAGTAGCTGGGACTACAGGCATGCGCCACCATGCCCAGCTAATTTTTTTCTATATATTTTTAGTTATTTAGCCAATTTCTTTCTATTTTTAGTAGAGACGGGGGTCTCGCTCTTGCTCAGGCTGGTCTCGAACTCCTGAGCTCAAACGATCCTCCTGCCTCAGCGTCCCAGAGTGCTAGGATTACAGGTGTGAGCCACTGCACCTGGCCATAGGTTCTCTTTTAATAAGATTGTAAGGGCCTATATACCAAGTATGGTATGTGTTTAACTCACAAATATCTAGAACAGTGGTTCTTAAAATATAGTCTAGGGTCTATAAAGTCAAAACTATTTTCATAAAAATACTAAGTTGTTATTTGCCTTTTTCACTCTCAAATATATAGTGGTATTTTCTAGAGGCTACATGATATGTATATTACAACACACTGAATATAGAAGCACATATAAGAAGCCATTTATCCTCAATTAAGCCAGGCATTACCAGAGATTTGTAAAAATGTAAAAAAATGTCACTCTGTTCATCAAACTGTTTAGTTTTAGAAAACAGTTATTTTTATAAAATATTTTATTTATAATAATATTTAATGGGTTCATTATTATGTAAAATATATTAATAAATATTTTTGAATTTTGTTTTAATTTCTAGTAGGACAAATATCAATAGATATAACCACATACATAAATAAATGTCCTTTGGGATCCCCAGTGCTTTTTAAGCGTGTAAGGGGGACCTGAGACCAAAAAGTTTGAGGGCCTCTGACTTAGAACAACCTGGTTTCCTGACAGGTGTTTGGTATTATATATTCACTTGCTTAATGATAAGGGGAAAGATGAGGAAGCAAGTCATCTCAGGCTTTATTCTAGAAATTATTAGCGGGGGAAGCAAAAACAATCATTCTAAAACAAGTCAGATTTATGCTTTTGGAACAAACAACTTGTTTAGGACTGTGTTTTGTTTTGTTTGTTTTGGTTTTACTTTTTTAATTTGTAAATGTAAAACTGATAGTCTAAATCTAAGAGAGAACATTTCTTTCTGAAACTGGAAAGTATTAACAAATGGAATCTGTCTCTTAAGGGGGAAGAGGATACCTTGGGAAGCTGCAGTCGTTTCTCATTAAAAAGTAAAATAAGCGAAGTGATTTTTCAAGCATCGTTTCTACCTTTTAAGATTAATTTTTCTCAGGTTACTTTCATTTTCACTTTATGACATCGTGCTAAATAAATTCTGAAGATAAATATCAAGGTTCCAAATATATAGGTTACTTCTTAAATTATTACAATATGTATTTAATTATTTTAAAGTATAAAACACTATGAGAAGAACAGAATAATATGATAGTGAATCAATTATGTTTCTATGCACTTATGTGAGGTAAATTTCACAATAAAAAAAGGAAATGTCACATTTCATTCAATAAAAATTCCAAGAGTAAGCTGGATATGGCTGGCACACGTGCCTATAATCCTAGCTACTTGGGAGACTGAGATGGGAGGATCACTTGAGCCTAGAGTTTGAGACTGCAAGGCACAAGGATAGCATCTATGAATAGCCACTGCACTGCAGCTTGGCCAACAGTGAGACCCCATTTAAAAAAAAAATTCAAAAAGTAATTAAAACCTATATTCCATGTCTAAACACTAACTAATATCATTCTTTCATATGGAAAAATAATACTTAACACAGAAACTGAATCTGTACACTTAATAAAATATATAATTCACTCAAATATTGAGTAGTACCTGCTATAGCAGATTCTGTTCTGTTGCTGTGTAACCAAAGGCAAATCATTTACCTCTCTGTGCTTTAGCCTCTCTGTAGAAACAAGTTTTTTAAATCTATAAAATAAGGATAATAACAAAACCTACTTCATAGAGTCAACATAAGGATTAAGTGATAATAGTACACATAAAAAGCCTAGCTATTAGCTATTATTACAATAATAGTATCAGGCATGCTGTTATTAATGAATGAAGAAATTAGTAACTTTTAAAACTACACAGATTCTAACAAAAAGTCAATTTATTATTTGAAAATGATCAGATTCAACAGCCACAAAGGATCCTTTCTCCTAAAAAAATATGACCTGAAATTGCTATGTTTGGTTCCATTTTGCATCTTCTTAGAACTGGGATACATAGCCTGCACATCAGGATTGGCAATGGCCCGGGAGATGGGGAGATGTCAGCAATGCCTGTACATGAAGGTTACTGCCAGACTAGATTCACAGTAAGAGATCTGCTCATTCAACTAGGGTCACTCTAAGGTCCACTAGTTCTCTCAGATCACTGCCCGATTGTAACCTAGGTGTTTCAAAATTTTGAAATGGGCCGGGCACAATGGCTCACGCCTGTAATCCTAGCACTCTGGGAGGCTGAGGCGGGCAGATTGTTTGAGCTCAGGAGTTGGAGACCAGCCTGAGCAAAAGCGAGACCCCCGTCTCTACTAAAAATAGAAAGAAATTAATCGGACGACTAAAAAAATATATATAAAAAAAAAAAATTAGCCGGGCGTGGTGGTGCATGCCTGTAGTCTCAGCTACTCAGGAGGCTGAGGCAGGAGTATCGCTTGAGCCCAGGAGTCTGAGGTTGCTGTGAGCTAGGCTGACGCCACGGCACTCTAGCCCGGGCAACAGAGTGAGACTCTGTCTCAAAAAAAAAAAAAAAAAAAAAAAATTTGAAATGAACATTACTTCACTAATTCTTCATTTCCAATGCTTATGTTACAGTTCAGAACTTTATAGATGTCAAGTTCAGTTATTTTTTTAAAAATACTTTATGTAGCATGGTCCAGCATATCTAATAAATTTATCTTATTTCCAGGACTGTCTAGTTTACCAAATGTTTATATTTTAAGGAAATACATAATGTATTTGAATGTCTAGCATGAAAGCCAATCAACTCCAGCTTAACTATTTTCACAAAAAATTACAAAAGAAATTGGATTTTATAACATAAGTTTAAAATATTGCCTGCTATTATGAGTGATCTTAGCATTAAACTCCAGAATTTGAATGTATACAAATAAGTAGGCTTTTCTACTTACCAAAAGTAAAGTCCTTGAATTGCTGCATGTATTCCATAGCCCCATGAATCTGACCCTGTTTACACAGGCAAAGAAAAGCTTTCTTGTGCAGGCCACATTCACTGTAGATCATTTGAGCTAAAGCCAGGCACTTGGCCCTGTTAAAAGTATCCTGCTCCCCATAATCACAAATCACATCCCCAGCCTCCTCAGAAAATGTCAGCCTAGAGCAAGCAGATCAATAAGGCACTAGTTAGAAAATTCTTGATGAGTGGCTGAAATATTTGAAAATTCAGCCCAGTAGAACTGGATTTTCTATGGTCTGTAAGAGTTGCAAGTAAATAGGCAATTGATGATGTAGGAGAAATTAAACATATCTGAGATTTAATAACAACAAGCAAAAAACAATCAGCACGTATTCTTTCAGAGGAAGATATTTTGGCAAAGCTGAGCTCAAGTTTTTAAAAAATCTACACAGAAGATTAAAATTCTCCTAAAAAGACTGATAGGATTTAAAATTACAAGGTAAACAAAAGTCTTTTTATAATTGGGGATCTCAATGTTTTCAGCCATTATCTAGATTCTAAACCCTGTAGAATGTAAAAACTTATTAAATGTTGGTTAAATATAGTGACAACAATTTCAAGTCATAATTAGTGACATCTTGCAAACATTTGTACTAAAAGGAAAACAGGAAAGTGTGACAACACTGTTATTTTTAAAATTTGTTATAGATTTATAAGAAGCAACAGGGGGAAAGTGGACATAATTGTGCCTATTAGGAGAGACTGAAGAAGCAGTTCTTTTGAGATGGCTCAACTGAATAGATTTCACTTGTCATCATATTTTAATGTACAACCTTCATACACAATTGAAATCACCCACCTGATGTACTATTACGGTAACTCCACCTGGAAACTATCAGCATAAGCCAAAAGAACACTTGGGTATGATTAAATATATCACTGCTAATTACTGGTTGTATGAAAATTGTGCTTTAATTATATTTTAAATTGACAGGTACAAAATAACAGCAATCATCTAACACTGGTGTCTGTATACATCTAATAAAATGCTGATGACATTAAAATGAAATCCTGAAACCCCTACAAAATGTCTCTTTACTGAAAATTCAGTAAGTAAAGCCTTCTGTGCTTATTGGGGTGGGCAGGAGACAGGTGGGTCTAAAATCAGAAGGCAGCTTGAGTACAAATCAATTGTTTAGTTAAGCAATTCCCTGACTTCCACACTTTAATACTAAAACATAGGTTTTAGTAGCTACAGTCACAACATTTCCTGAAGTTCAACAAGTAATTATGTTTTAGTCTATGTAGTGACTGCAATACCAGAGGAAAATGATAATACATATTTTAGTATTTATTTCTCTTAATGATACTATTAGTTTATTTATTTATTTATTTATTTATGAGGATCATCACCATAATGCTGTTCCACCTGAAAGAAGGCTAGGGCTGGGAGATGGGCCAAAGAACCTCCTCCAGTCATCTAATCATACCCTCTTTCTGTTTTCCTTAAGTCCCCTTATTGGCTCTCCCCATCCTCACGCCCAGCTCCAAGAATTGGTAACTTCTGAAAGTGGATCTGAGAGCAGGCTAGCTCTGGAGCATATGAATAACTAATAAATAAAAGAAAATATGCTTAACCCCATGGTAAACTAAGGCATATTTGATTATTAAATCAGATTTTAGATTTTTAATGTTAAAAGAAAGGTAATATACAATCACTACATCCATGCATAGTATTTATTTACTGTTATTTTATACAGCTGGGTTTGCAAAGTTAACATTTCAGAGGATATTTATACTATTCTAGGAGCAATGTCTGCTATGTAGAGAGGTAATACCAGTAAAGCATGGTTTCTTAAATTTAGGCTTTGTGGGCCAAGTCATTAGATTTTCTTAGGTAAGAATAATTAAGAGAGCCAAGGTTAGTGTATAACCCAGGCTGCTTTAGGTCTGGCTCTATGCTGAGCTTTTGGGGAAAGGATTAGAAAACTTTTTAAGGTAGCCATGGCCATGTGGTAGAGGCCAGGTCATCAGAGGCAGAAACCAGGAGACAGCGGCTAAGAATAAAGAATGTGAACTGCCTCCAGTATTCCCTGTAATATGACCTCAGGATGCTTAAAAGTGGTGGCATTTTCTCAATTTATACAGTCAAAGAACTGCGTAAGAATTTAAATTCTTACAACTAACAAGTAGATTGGGTCAAGAATCATCACTATGTGTACATGGAAATTAATCTTGTCTGCAGTATTTTTGTACTAGATAACAGGTGTTGATAAAGAACATGCACTTTCTGATGATACACAGTCTGAACCATTTCCAGTGCTCCCTAACAAGTACTTTTCATGGAGGATGTAGAAATGTGACCAGGCAGAGAAAGAAGAGGGCAAAGAGAAAAGAATGATATTCATATGAAGAAAATATTTCCTAAAACAAAAACTCATTAATTGTCATAAGGACCTGAAGTAAATGTTCAAATAGCGTACAGAAAAGAAAACTTAAAATTTTGAGAATAAACAACTTTATAACCAAATTTCAAAATTAAGTTAAAAGCTTAACTTTGCTTACCTCTCCTGGGTAACCCAATTGATAACTAAATCTAACCGTTTTTCAGATAATCCACATTTGATTCCTTCCAGGGTTAGATCTGCATCAACAGGATGTCTAAAAGCATGACTTGTGCTAAAGAGGGCCTCAAAAAATAGGAGTAATGGAAGAGGCTTTCCTCTAATTTTTCCAACAGCTACAGAGAAAAGAAATTTTGAGTCAAATACTTAAAAAAGCCATTTTTTCTTATGTCATATTACTATTTTCATTTCTGATTTTCTAAAAGTTTAACAATCTAAAATTACATATTTATTTAACTCATGTTTATAGATTAAACTTTATATTTTGGATAATGACTAAATATCACATCCCATGTGAAGACAGAGACAGATATTGGAGTGATTTGTCTACAAACAAAGGGGTGCCAAAAATTGCTGACAGCCACCAGAAGCAAGGAAAGAGGCATGGAATAGAATCTCCCTTAGAGCCTCCAAAAGAAATGATCCCTGTTGATACCTTCAGACTCTGGCCTCCAGAACCATGAGAGAATAAATTTCTTTTAACCCACAGTATTCTCCAGTTAATGGTGCAAATTTGCCATGACCAAAGAAAACTATGACATGAACAGAGAAAACAAAAGGTGCAGTTGCATATACACAAAGGATAAAATTCCTAATGCAAACTATACTGCTCTATAACCAATCAAATGAGACAAATATAAAACTGGACATTTAGAGATACAATATTTAGTCTAATATACTCTAACTTTGGAAATAATTCAACAAGAATGACAAATTAGGATCTTGAAGTTTACACGTAGGCTCAGCCAATGACCAAATAGAGTATCTCAATCCCAAATTAACATGACTAAAATTCATTTTTTTATTTAAACTGTGTATATACCCAATGCTTGAACTTCCAGGGGAAGAAGACAGTCAATTTGAGTTGTTAATTAATCCATCAGATTATTTTTCTTTTGTGGGCAGAAAATAAATTTACCACATCTTATTTTCTAGATTTTTATTTAACTCCTCTCCTCAAAGTCCAGCAACAAAAATTTTAAGAGAACAGCTGGACATGGGTGTCTTAGAATTTAGAGAACAAAGAGACCAATGCCTGGTATTTGCCTGGAAAGTTTAAAGGTGAAAAACCAGGGTGAGGAAGCAGAGTTAAAGTAGGAGCAAATTCCACTTCCACAAGACTGCACATTCCTCAAGGGTAAAGGAAGTTACCCTAGGCTGCAGTTGCCTTGAATAGGCCCTCTCAGAGAGGTCTGCATGCAAGAACAGATGACCCCACCTGAGATGGTCTTAGTGGGTGCATACCATCAGAAGGTGTGTGGGACACACTGCTAATTTAGCTGAAGGGGAGTCATAAGCAGCCAGATAAAGCAATACTTTCTGAATCAATAAAAGGTACAGTGGAAAGTCCCCAGTAAGGAGAGGCTCTAAAAAGCAAAGACTAAAGCAGCCAACAAGAGCCAGCACTGGGCATCTGCTATACCTAGGAAGCACCAAGGCCAGATTACCATTGCCCTAGCTGAGTAAGGCCTTTCCTGACCTTACATAACCCCACCCTAAAGCTGCCTAGTGATTAGAAGAGGGGGAGTAGAAGAGTACAGAAGAAGCAAATAAGTCTCCTGAACCCCAAAAGGTTCTAGAGCCAGACTAGAGCCAAATCAGGAAAATGGGGAGAATTTTTAAATTAAGAGATTATATTTAGTTTAGACTAGGATTTTTGGTACCTAAAAAGCTGTTAATATCTAAAAGTGACTGAAAAAAAGCTATGTGATATTACCAAGATATCGTCCAGTAAAAGAGATAAGAAAGTCAACATAGCCCTTTTAAAAGGCAATGGTGAGAAAGAATGAGGTTATTTCTTGCTTTGTACTCTATCAAATCTAGCTTGTTTGATGATCCAGTTTCATAGATACCAAAGCTTGGTAAAACCAGGTATGAAATAAAAAATTAATTCTAAAAAAATTGATTCTGATTGAGGTTCTATTAATGAAATGTATGGATTTTTACACAGAGAATATGTAATACATACTTTTGATTGTTCACAGACTTTCTAACTTTACTTCTCAATTCTGAGATATAGTATATTGTAAATAAAATTAATTCCAAATAAGTGGCATGTTGCTGAAAGCCCTAAAGCTTGTATAGTGCTTTGTGATTATCAAATGGTCTTATCCAATGACCATATAATATGGGTATCATGAACATTCCTAGTTTTCAAATAATACAACAGAGGTTCAAGGAGATAAAGTAGCTTGCCCCAAGAACACAATGCAAGTGTATGATAACAACAAAATTGAAACAGAGGTATCATGCCTCCTATCTAACATTTGATACCATTTATCTCCTTCATTTATCCCTCTGTGATAAATGAAATGTATATACAGATATATATATATATATATATATATATATATATATATACATACATGGGATGGCAAAAGAGAAACGATTTCTTATACTTAGAGCAGATTAACATATAGTTTGAGGATAATTCAATTAGACTTTCAGGTAAGGATGGTAGATTGAACACAGATACTCATTTTTAGTTCATTAAAATCATAAATTGACTAAAGGGATTTCACAAGAACAAATTTAAAAGAGGATAAAGTTTTGGAAGCTAGAAAGGGGTAGAGAATGGAAATTGGCATAACATATCCTTGAAAGTTTGATTTCTGAACTACTAACAAGGAAAACCAAGAAGCAATCCAATTCACACCATTGGACTCAGAAAGTCTCAGGAATTGCCAGCACCAGGAACCTCCGGAATGAGATAGGGCTAAAACTAGAAATCTTGGTTGAAATAGTATTTAAAAAGCCATCCCTCACCCTGTCAGATGACACCCTATTCCAGTACCTAGAAAAGACGAAGGCTTATTCTCTAAAAAAGATAAAACAAAGGGTGTCTACATGAAGACAACAGGTACAATTGAGGGCAGGAGACCAAACTATTATTAATTCTTTTCTAACTTTCCAGAGAACTTTGTTTATATCACCAGAATCACACTACATGTAAGCTCCATGATGGCAAGAGTTTTCATAGGTTTTATTTTCTGCTATATCTCCACCACCTAGAACAATGTCTGGTATATATCAGACAATCAATCTTGTTGAATGAACGAATGAGCTAGTTCCACATTGGTCTGTCTCTTTATCTCTCTTCCCAATTAGTCTTTTATCTCATTGACAGTGAGGATTTGGTCTTACTAATCTTTGTATCTCAGTAGCTAGGTTACAATAGTTAAATCTTGAGAGTAAGTATATGGGTGTTAATGTTTTTCCTCATCCTTTTCTATATACTTAAAATATCTCATAATTTAATTTAGAAAATCTAATCAAACCCCTTAGTGTTACAGCTAACGACAGCAAGTAAACAGGGCTGGAGACTAGATCTTTAGTCTCCCAGTTTAATACTCTTTCCCTTCTAACGGAGAAATAGTATAATTTGCATACATATACAAGGTTTAGAGAGAGATACTTACCCTTCAATTTATTTATTGTAACAACATTTTGAAGAATTCTTCTAGGACTGTTGGCTGCAAAATGAGCTGCCTTTTCATATTCACAAAGTGAGATTAATTCGTTAAACCTATGGCCATTGCATTTTATAATGCATCATAATGATACACAGAAAAAGAAAGAAAAATGATTAAAATGTCTACTACAGACTAAATATAGTGGCATAATCATGTAAAAAACAAAAAGCAATTCTAATAAACAATAACTAAATTCATTCACTCTGTAAGATGTTATTTAAATTCTTTCTCTAATGTTCTGTTGTTTCTTTTAGTCTCAGAATAAAACTCTCACCTGCTAGCTGACTTTAAACCTGATCCTGTACTTTATTCCTACAGTACTTTACAGCAAGGCTTAAAGGAAAGAAAGAGCTTGAAGTGAAATTACAATGACCTCAAATTTTATTCTCTCAAATCATGGCCATATGAAAAAGTACCAGTATTGGGAAAGAAGGGCAATCTGCCTAGAAATTCAGCCTACAGGAAACATTAATTGAACATAGAAGATGCCAAATTGAAGATTGAGAGGTGTCCTTGGTATTTTTCTGCCTATATTGCTCTGCCACACATCAGACTCTCAATTAAATATCAGACTAACACAAGAAGGAAAGATAATAGGATAACTTAAGCCTCTATTCCTCTTCCTATGGCAAAAGGTCTTCAAATCAGCCCTTATCTCACAATTAATAAAACTATGGCAAACAGGATTTACATAGTGTTGCAAATGAATGTGGAACTCCAGGGGGAAAAGCCACTAAAGTAATATTAAGCAAAATACATAAAACTCTCAATGTCAACAAGCATTCTTCTCTCATATCAAAACCAGTAGACTTAGAGAAGCACACAGAGTAAGGAAATAACACAGGCTGTTGTGCCCCTCCCCCAAATTATCTTCACCTTCTTCTTCGGACCATATCAACAAGCAAATCAACCGTTGAAAATTGTTTAACATATAAGACTAGCAATATTAAATATGTTCATTACATATTGGCCTCAGAGCCTATGAATTAACCTCTTAAAGAATATAGACTTAGATCTCTTTAAGCCTAATATATACTATATATAATAACTAGTATTAGAGAGAAATATGCTTTCTTAATAAGTCATAAGATAGAAATAATGAGAAAGGACTGAATTGGCTAGGAAAATGTGAATCAAGAAGATTCTGAGGTATTTCTGCTGCTTTGGAAGACATAAGAAACAGTGACACTCTCTGGCTCGGTTATTTCTCCTTACAAATTCACACATGGTACAATGATATAAGGCAAAATCACCACTGTCTTCTTTTTTTTTTTTTTCCTGATATATCTAAGGAAGAATGTTTGTGCCTCATATACTGCTTCTAGTGAAATCTAGAGGAAGGCTCCAAGGAGTCAACATTTAGATCTGGAAGGGGCAAGTCGTGCTTTGGGCCTAGAATACCCTGATGAGGAAGGAGAAGAGGAAGGGAGGCCATATCTACTACGCAGCCTCTCATCACTGCTGCTCCTTATTTTTACTTGTCTTGCATTGTCCTGTATTCGTCACAGTTTCTGCTGAACAGCTTTTTAAGTATTTGGGGGTGTTTACTTGCCATCCTCCCCTTCTGGTTCTCTGCGCCCACCTCTCCCACCGCATTTCCTTCCATGTTCCGTGACTTTAAAAGAAGAGGGGGGGGAGGGGTCTTGGATTTTATGTTTGTTTTTTCTCTTTAGCAATAGGACTTGATATTTTCAATTTTGGATGAACTAAAAGCTAAATAAACTGTGGGGTTTTTTTAAATGAAAAAAAAGAAGACATTTTCAAAAATATTTTGTAACATCAGGTTGATGGCTAGGGAATGTAGAAAAAGTACAGGTTGAGTCTCCCTTATCCAAAATGCTTGGAAGCAGAGGTGTTTTGAATTTCGGATTTTTTCAGATTTTGGAATATTTGCACATACATAATGAGATATCTTGGGGATGGGACCCAAGTCTAAGCAGAACATTCATTTATGTTTCATATACACCTTTTACACATGGCCTAAAGGTAATTTTATACAACACTTTTAATAATTTTGTACATGAAGCAAAGTTTATGTACATCAGAAAGCAAAGATGTCACTATCTCATGTCAGCACTCAAGAAGTTTTGGATTTTGGAGCATTTCAGATTTTGGATTTTTGGATTAGGGATGTTCAACCTGTACAAATAAAACTTATATCAACACTATAGTCCTCTTAGCTCTTCTGAAAAATCTAGATTCTCAATCTGGTATTTTTTTCACAAAGAATCTACAGAAAAAAACAAAATTCTAGTTCATACTCAAACTTGTAAAGATATAAAAGCTAGAGACTACGGCTCATCAAGATACCAAATAAGTGGTAAATACGGTCATTTTAACATAGAAAATCAAAGCTTTTAAAATATTTGCCTGTCAATGTAGTAAAGTGTAATTTCAGCTTCTTTTGCTTTGGTTGGATCATCTTCTAGTACTTCCTCAACAATGCCTTGGTCATCTGTAAATATTGAAAGTACTACTGGAAGACATTTAAGGTTATTTATCAATAGAAAATAATAAATACACATGTGTTTAATACCAACAACTTATTGCTATGGTTGCTAACAGCACCAACCTCTTCCTAAACCGAGTGGCTTCCCTGTCCCTTTCCTCTTTATTTTCAGGTACATTTTCAGGCATTGTCTCTCAGGCTCACCAAATCTATTCTTTACCAATTATCTGTCAGCTGTTGAAGGAAGGAACCCATAGGGTAACAGAGAACTAGCAGAAGTAAGCATATTTTTGCTTTCTTTAAACTCAGCCTAAGAAAACCCTGTTCTTTAACTTTCTGGGGAAAAATGCCTTCCGTTATATGTGCTAATTAAAAAATACAGATAAGTTACCATTTAAAACTTTGGTTTTCTGAATTTGTTCCACAAAGTCTTGAAATGAGCTGCTCATATCAGATTTTACCCATGAAGCAAGTGCATATGAGATTATCTGCAGTCTTTGATGACTGTAAAGATAAAAAAAAATCAATAACATACTGAGCCTAAAATCAAAAGGTGGAATATTAGAATAAACACAAATAAAAGCTTCAAACTTTAAAAACATATAATCGACTTTATACCGAAACTGTAATTCTTTGTTCAGATTTTCCGCTACATCTCGCCGTTTTAATAACACCATCATCTCCTCATCTAAATCAGTCTTCTTTTGAGCTGGTACATATTTTATCATCATAGCTTGTTTAATTTCTGCATATTTATCTTCAAGATGTTTCAAGTATTTAGTGAGAGCATCTAGATTGACGGATTGTTGGAGAGTCATGCCTAAGGGAAAGGGGAACAAACCAAACAGGCCACAGACTCTTGTGCTCAAACAGCAAGTCTTAGCAACATAGGCGAGAGAGTTCACTATGTTAAGAAATAATTCAGAAATGGTAGCATGTACTCGTAGCTTACTGAACATAAGTAGAATCAGCATAAAATTGTAAATGGCTAGCAGTTTTAAACATCATCAGTGAAGACTGTTCTGAAAACACACACACCTGAGCATCTGAAAAAAAATCTTTTTAATGACCTCATTCATCACCACACTCTGAAAACCCCTACATATCACTGTTACTCAACAAAACCAAGAGCCTCTGCCTAACAATTCAGGATTCATTAGATTTCTTTCTAACCAAAACTCCGATTACTCTACTAGAGCTAACCCCAGAGTAATCAGTTTATTCTTTCTAACACAAAACTTATAAATGCCTGCCAAAAATCTTCCATCCTCTCTCCCTCTGTTTCCTCTATTCATTATTCATAACACACACACACACACACACACACACACACACACACACACTTCAAATGCCCTTCTTTCTTACTCGGGCCAATTACTGACTTTAAGACATGCCTCGAAATACCCCACCTCCAAAAACTTCCCTGGATTAATTCTACTCAGTTTTAATCATTCTCTTACCCTGAAACTTCTCAGCATTTAGTCAACTTGTCAGTTACTTATTAACATATGTACCTTATTTGTTATTTGCCAGTCACAATTTTATATTTGAAAGTGATTCTAGTCCCTACTTTTGCCAAATGCAAAATGATCATTCAATCTCAGTTGAAATCCTCCAGGATAGAGTAGCTCATTACCTCAAGACAGAGCTTCTTCTACTGAAACCAAATCTGGCTTCCTAAAATTTCTACCTATTAATCTTGCCTCTGAATAAACACTAGCCAAAATCTTTAAAAGTTTTGAATACTGTTATCTATCCTCAAAGTCTTTTTTTTCCCCAGGTTGAATATTTGCAATTCTTATATCCACTTATCATACAAACTTCTCAACATCCTCAATGAATTCCAGGATATACTCCAATTTCTTAAAATGTGGCAACAGTATTATATAGAAGATGTAGAACCAGTGAATGCTGACATCAGCATGAATCAACAATATTCATCACCAGAACTTAATACACTACAGTTTTTCCATGTATTATACCAATGGTTCTCGAACTTTAGAGAACATCAGAATAACCCAAAGGACTTGTTAAAACACTGACTGCTGAACTCCACCCATCAAGTTTCTGACACAGTAAGTCTGTGATGCGGCCCAAAAATTTGCATTTCTAACAGCTTCCCAGTGATGCTGATGTTGATACAGGAACCACACGGTAAGAGCCACTGCATTACACTTCATATAACCCGGCCAGACTAGAACTCTTTTAATCTTTCAGGGTTATTTAAATTTTTTCATTCCCTTCTAGAGTCCTGACTAAAGTTGTTTATACAATATACGCTTGGAAGATGCACACATATCAGCACATTTATATTAATTTGTGTAATAGGTAATAACTGGAAACAATTGGGACTTCTCTCAAATATTTTAAACAAAATACAGTACCTGGAATAGGTTTTGTAGGATCTTTTGAGAAAGTATGATATTTTATTTCTTTTGTGTCATACTCTGCCCTTAGCTGTTTCACTTTATCTATTTGTGATTGAATCTCTGAGGAATTATTTTCAATAATCCTCATTCTGAAAAACAGAAAGGCTTTGTTATTTCTTTTAACTAAGTTAATTCTTGAATCATAAGATTTAAAGCAAAACCCATTAAATCATGACTTTATTTTGGCCAATCATCATTTTCAACCATTATACACTAGGTGGAAGTTTAAAAATCAATGACCTGAAAAGCTAACTAACCTCACAAATGAGGAACAATTTTCTTTCAGAGAACCAATAAAATCTCATACTGACTATGATTCTTAGCCCTATTGGAAATTTGTAAGTGTCAAATTATCTGCTCACAGAATACCGTCTATTCCCTTTCGTAGAAAATTACTTTTGCAATTTAATACAAATTATCTTTGTAAGTAATCATATTCACTTCCTGTGGCTGTTGTAACAAATTACCACAAACTTGGTGACTTAAAACAAATTTTTTATCTCATAGTTCTGTAGGACAGAAGTCCAAAAATCAGTATCATTGGACCAAAATCAGTGTTGTCAAAGCCAGGTTTCCTCCAGAAGCCCCAGGGGAGAATCTCTCCCCTGTGTCTTCCAGCCTCTGGGGACTGCAGGCGTTCTATGGCTGTGTCACTTCAATCTCTGCCTCCGTGGTCGCACTGCCTTCTCCTCTGCCTGTGTCAAAGTTCCGTCTGCCTCTCTCTTATAAGGACACCTGTGGTTGTATTTGGGTCTCACCTCGATAATCTCTCTATCTCAAAATCCTTAATCACATACGCAAAATCTTTTTTTCCAAATAAGGTTAACATTTACAGGTTCCAGGGATTAGAACCTGACATCTCTTTTTTTTCCTGACCAGGCTTTATGGTTACAAGAACCTGACATCTTTGAGGGCCATTATTTAGTCTACTATAGTAGTTTTGATCCTAGAACTAAAGAAAGGATAGCACTTCAGAGAGAAAACTGAGTTGATCCAGAAATGGGGACCTTAAAGACCAAAAAGTAGTATAAATTTCTTTTAAGCACTATTTTTTTTTTTTTTTTTTTTTGAGACAGGGTCTCACTCTGTCACCTCGGCCACAGTGCAGTGGCATCATCACAGCTCACTACAACCTCAAACTCCTGGGCTCAAGCAATCCTCCTGCCTCAGCCTCCCGAGTAGCTGGGACTACAGGCATGCTCCACCATGCCCAGCTAACTTTTTTGTAGAGAAGGGGTCCTGTGTGGGGAGTTAGCTACGCTCCCAGCAAAAAATCGGGTCCCCTAGGCAGGGGTCATTGCAAAGGATAAGAAAATAATAGAAATAAAAGAATACTCAGAGATGAAGGTATAGTTTTAAAGATTTATATAAAGAAAAAGCAAAGTGAGGGTACTCAGGGGTCCTCATGAATATCCCCATCAATTGTGAGGCCAAGAATAAAGTTTAACATGGGTATTTATAGGTACAGAGATCGGTTGCCAGGGGTAACGGGTTTACATAATAACAGGTAGTTCATTTTAGGTTAAAAGTATTTCAAAAGGCTTCTATAGATCCCTTAATTAACTCTATCTACGTGAACATATGGTTACAAAATCTTTCAGAGACAAACTTCTAAGTTCTAAGATAAAGCTATCACTTAACAGAAGAGTTAAACAGAGATACAGTGGCTCCATATTTCTTTATCTAGTTATTGTAAATGGAGACAGGTGATCAGAAGTCAAGCAGGAACTGTCCCTTGGGCTTACAGTTTTTAGCCACGACTGTCTGCCTCTCAGGGCTGGCACTCTTTGATCAGCTCTCATCCTGTGGCTCCTTGCAGACCTGCTTTGTCGTTTAAAGCAGGCGAGAACCACAGGTTTGAGACTGCAGCATCACCTTGGAAAGCAGCTGCCACTGACCTTTGAGATGCCCTCCTGAGGTGAAGCAGCTTTTGATACGCAAACTAACATGTTCACATATTCCTTCAGGGCAAAGCCCTGCAAAACTCCTGAGATCATTTCTGTCTCTAATATAGTAATATTAATTTATGGAAGGACAGTCCTGGTCTTGCTGAAGCTGATCTCGAACTTCTGGCCTTAAGCAATCTTCCCACCTCTGCCTCCCAAAGTGCTAGGATTACAGGTGTGAGCCACTGTGCCCACACCTTCTTAGGAATTTTCTATCCACCAACCCACTAACCTGTTTCTTGGCTATAAATTCCCACTTGCCCATGCTGTATTCAGAGTTGAGGCCAGTCTTTCTCCCCCACTGCAAAACCCCATTGCAGTGGTCCCTACACCTATCACCATGGACCTCTTGAATAAAGTCTTCCTTACCATGCTTTAAGATAAAGTGTCATAAATAATTTTTCTGTAAGAGTATCTATTTTAATCTCTTATTTCTTCCCTGCGTCAACATAACTAGGAAGTGAACTTCAAATAATGCTTAAAAGGGCTGGGTGCAGTGGCTCATGCCTGTAATCCTAGCACTTTGGGAGGCCGAGGTGGGAGGATCACTTGAGGCCAGGAGTTCAAGACCAGCCTGAGCAAGAGTGAGACCCCATCTCTACTAAAAACAGAAAATTAGCCAGGCATCATGGCATGCACCTCTAGTCCCAGCTATTCAGGAGGCTGAGGCAGGAGGATTACTTGAGCCCCGAAGTTTGAGGTTAAAGTGAGCTACAATGATGCACTGCACTCTACCCAGGGTGACAGAGTGAGAGTCTGTCTCAAAAGAAAAAAAGAAAAAAGAAAAAGGTTCAGGTAAACCTGAGTTTGATCAGGGAGAGGATCTTTGTCAATATATAAATGTCACAGAGTTTTGGGCAAATTAAAACCCAAGTTTGTCAGTAGATAACTGCTGCCTGCTTCTGCATATTATATAGGGTTCTTGGTAACTACAGATGGCTCAGAGTAAGAGCCTGTAGCATTATAAAAGAGGGACTGTGGAAATAAAATATCCTTTGGCTTTATTCCAAATAAATTTGTGCTTGTAGAAGAAAAGTATGTTAAAAGTAAACAGACTGTCAAAACAATTGAAAGCAGGGACTCAAACAGATACTTATACATGAATGTTCAGAGTGGCATTATTCACGACAGCCAAAAGTGGAAATGATCCAAGTGTCCATCAACAGATGAATGTATAAACAAAATATAGTATATACATACAATGGATTGTTTGGCCATAAAAAGGAATGAAGTTCCAATATAAGCTATGACAAGAATGGGATAGTATCTAATTGTTACCTCTTTCTATGCTACTTTTATGGTCTCTATTTTTGACATCTTCACTCTGATGAATCCAGTTGAGTATTCCTAGCATTGATCATGCTTGGAAATCTTTGGATTTCTTGAATCTGTGAATTGGTATCCTTCACCAGTTCTAGAAAATTCTCAGCCATTATGTCTTCAAATATTGTCTGTGTTCCATATTCTCTTTAGAGTTACAATTAGACATAATACGACCTTCTCACTCTATCCTTCATATTTTTATAATAGCTTTATTGATATAGTTCACATACCTTAAAATTCACCCTTGTAAAGTACATAATTCAATAAATTTTAGCATATTCACAGTTATACAACCACAACTACTATTTAATTCCGGAACATTTCATCACCCCCAAAATAAGCCTTGTACCCATCGGCAGTCTGCTAAGCAGAAGGCAATTTTCCATGCATTCCCCAGGGGTGGAAAAGTTTACCTTCGGTTCACCCTACTAGGGTGTAGCCCTCTATCGTCCTAGCTATACGTGGTGAGAGTTTCCCAATAGACTACACCACATGGGCAAATCCTGGGCTTTGTTTTCTGTCTCCTATCCCACAGTAAAAACTGAAACTTATGGTCACTAGTTTTAATAAATGTTCTCAGGCCCAAAGCAGAGTTATTGCTCTGTTTATCTTTTGTCTTCTGTTAGATTTTGCCCTGATAATCTCTTACTATCTCATTGGCTTTCTGATGCTTTTGGAAAGATTTAAAAAAAAAAAAAAATTTTTTTTTGAGACAGGGTCTCACTTTGTTGCCCGGGCTAGAGTGAGTGCCATGGTGTCAGCCTAGCTCACAGCAACCTCAAACTCCTGGTCCAAGCAATCCTTCTGCCTCAGCCTCCCGAGTAGCTGGGACTACAGGCATGCGCCACCATGCCCGGCTAATTTTTATATATATATATTTTTTAATTGTCCAGCTAATTTCTATTTTTTTAGTAGAGACGGGGTCTCACTCTTGCTCAGGCTGGTCTCAAACTCCTGAGCTCAAACGATCTGCCCGCCTCGGCCTCCCAGAGTGCTAGGATTACAGACGTGAGCCACCACGCCCGGCCGTAAAAATATTTTACGTAGTACTTTTCCCCAAGAGGAAGGTCTATCCCAACATCTAGCCAGTCGTATTACCAGAAATGGAGTCAAATCTTGCATAATTTTCCAAGTTGATTTAAAATTATCTGTGAAAATAATTTATCTATCATTTACCAAATGTACACTGGAAATGTAAGACTACTCTATAAGAGTGAGCATTTTATCCAATCCCAGTAGGTTACTTACCTTTGTGCATCACAGGATTCAGGTGCTCTAATTTAGACAGTAATCATGAATTGTACTATCAAATCTTCCATGCAAGAAATGGCTTGGAGCAATTACCTACATCCCTCATTTTATGATATGACAATGTGCCTCCAAATATATTAAAACTGCAGTCCCCAACGGGTCTATGACCTGTTAGGTACCAGGCCGCACAACAGGAGGTGAGCAGTGGGTGGTGAGCGAGTGAGCAAAGCTTTGTCTGTATTTAGAGCTGCTCCCCATGGCTCACATCACCACATAAGCTCCACCTCCTGTCAGACCAGCAGCATTAGATTCTGCATTATGGTTTACAGCCATACTACTCTGAACGTGCACTCGATCTCATCTGATCTCGAAGCTAAGCAGGCTTGGGCCTGGTTAGTACTTGGATGGGAGATTCTGCATTATGGTGAGTTGCGTAATTATTTCGTTACGTATTACAATGTAATAATAATAGAAATAAAGCACACAATAAATGTAATGCACTTGAATTATCCAAAAACCATCTTCCTGCCCTCTTCTGTGGAAAAATTGTCTTCCATGAAACCAGTCCCTGGTGTCAAAAAGGTTGGAGACCACTGTATTAAGGTATCATAAAATTCTCAAACAAAATAAACATTTTTTTATTTGAAATAAGTAACAAATACAGGAATTTCAAGTTAGTAGGAGAGGGTAACATAAAAACATGGCTTTAAAATAAAACTGAAATTGAAAAAGATTGAGAGCCACTGGCTGGAGTTACGCTGGCTGGTATTACAATCAAGCAACAACTATCACCTTTTGGGCTAGTCACTAATATACTCACTTTGCTTCAAGTTGGATTATTCTTTTCCTGTGATATACCAAAGCTGTAGGCTCTGCTGCCAAAACTTTAAGCTTTCCATGAAGATAAAATGCAGCTCTTTGGTCTTTCTTTAAGGTCTCAATAAAGGCATCATATTCTTTTTTGATTGAAGTAAGAATGGATTTGTATGCAGTGACATACTCTATTACCTGAAATATGATTTTTCTGCCTGTGGTACTAAATTTTTTTTCTAGAAGACTGTGGATCAAAAGGCTTACAAATAGCATTATAGATTATTTTTAAAATGAAACATGATTAGTGATTAGAAATCTAAAAATTTTACAGCAAGCTCAAACATACTGGACACTAAAGACAGTATTTACCAAATACGTACTCTTTGTGGATCATTACAACAGATAATGTGAGCTTGAATATGAGAGAGAGAAAAAGGCCTTATTCTTGTTCTACTTGGTACGAACACACACGTCAGTTAAAACTAATACCTGTTCGAATTATCCCAATTCTGGATCTTTTAAATATAATTATATATCTTCTCTTACTCCCTCCAAATCTAGTCTCTGACTTCATTTAAACCTTAAAATCCTCGACTCCCTTCACTTCCTTATTTTTCTAACCTATCAGCTACTACTGGCTGATCAATACTCTCAATTCCTAACTGCATTTCTATTCCCAAGATGTCAACTGCAACCATTAAAAAAGAAAACCTCATCACTATATATTCATGGTTTCCAATGGTATTTAAGCACAGACTATTTCTGAAAGGATAACAGAAGAAAACAAAAACAGTAAGTGCCTGCAGAGAAGGGGTTATTAGGGTTTGAGATGAAAAAGGCCTGACTTTCCATTGTACAATCTTTTATTGGTTTATTTATTCATTTATTTTTTTGTTCATCTTATGTATGCATTACCAATGCAAAAATAAATCATTACATTTTTAAATAAGTTGAAACAGACAGGATCAATCCATAATGTTCTCTAAAAGCTGCTTTCTATTCTTGCTGTATCTCTCTAGCCTCTGGTATCCTCCACTGGTTTGCTTTACCTAGACAATGATCTAGAAAAAGTTATCCAGGAAGACACCTGGTTTATCAAGAAATGATATAAGGAGATTATTGATCAGTGGCAAGTTACAGGGGAGGATATTTGAGTGGGAGATATGGTTGTCTTTTTGACATGACCATACTACCTATCCATCTCAGGAACCTTTAATAAAATAGAGGTCATGAACCTGTAGCCTTCTAAATTAAGCATCCTGCTGCTCCTGGCCATCCTCCATTTCACGTACCCTTGTGATGTGCTCCAACAATCCAAGATAACTCAGATACATTAATGGGTAGATAATAGACTTATAGTGATACCATAATCAGATCTCATGTCTATTTGCTAGAAGAAACAGATTTCAGAAGAGCACTCATGGGAACCTTTAACGATGCACAGAAAATGCCTTAGAGGATGCAAACCGGCATGCTACAAAACAGGAGAGAACAGCTGGTAATTTTGCTTGACCCACAAAATACTTTAAAACTTAGGAAATTTCATCCCAAAACGGTATTTTCAGCTTCTCTTAAAACTCTGAAAAATCTAGCAACATGGAACCCCCATTCCTTAATGGCAATAGCAGAAGCTTTAGATTAGGCTGGTTTTTCATTTTACCAAAATCCCCACCATTCCTTATTCTCTTATAGCCAGCCCACTTAAGTCTTTTATACCACTTGCCTGGCCTCTGCAGTCATTCGAGTTTGAGACCCCTATATTAAGGCTGCCATTACATCCAAGAAAACCATAGCTATAATTACCTGGTACAGGAGTCAGAGAAAGAAGAGGAATGGTATCATTCCAACTAAGCTCCTAAATATGTATCTCAACTATTTGTACAACATGCTACAGGGATACAAAAGGCCAGCCACTTTCCAGAGTCCAGTTGTCTCCGTATGTCACCCATTTCTATAAAGGTTCACTCTTCCTAGCTTTGTTCTTCTTTGCTTACTAGGTTCTTGGCTTGCTCTACAAGTTACCCCCAACTCTTGGTGTGAGTCTCAGGCTCTCCTTGCTTTGATTCGGACATGATCCTCCAGGTCAAACCATCTATGTTTGATTTTAAACACAATTTGTTATTTGTTCTTTGGTTCCAAGTACCCAGAGTTGCAAGTTGACACTTTTATTTTCTGCCCAACTACATCCTTTCAAGAGAGTAGGAAGATCAGAAAAGACAGTCATTAATAGTTCATTAACAGTCAAATGTGCTAAAATAATGTGAAATTGAAAGAGGCAGATTATCTGTTGAAAAGATAGAAGAAAATTTTCTCTAAGTACCAAATGCTTTCCATTTCAGATCCCCTCTCAATTCTGAAGAATAGGATTCTTTTTTTTTTTGAGACAGAGTCTCACTCTGTTGCCCGGGCTAGAGTGCCGTGGCTTCAGCCTAGCTCACAGCAACCTCAGACTCCTGGGCTCAAGCAATCCTCCTGCCTCAGCCTCCCGAGTAGCTGGGACTACAGGTATGTGCCACCATGCCCGGCTAATTTTCTCTATATATATTTTTTTTAGTTGTCCAGATAATTTCTTTCTATTTTTTAGTAGAGACAGGGGTCTCGCTCTTGCTCAGGCTGGTCTTGAACTCCTGACCTTGAGTGATCCATCCGCCTCGGCCTCCCAGAGTGCTAGGATTACAGGCGTGAGACACCGCACCCGGCCATGAACAATAGGATTCTTAACAAAGTGCAAATGTACAATTTACAATTACACAATGTGCAAATGGTCCAGATGGAAATCTTGAAGGGTGGGGAGAAAAGGAGCATGGACTATAGGTGTATTAATAGGTATAGTTTTTTATTTAATCTAAGAATGTGTTTTCTCTAAGAATTAAATTTACCAATGCCACCTCCAAAATGACTTCACTATATACTAATTTAAAGCAGACAGCTCTTTATGTGAGAAAAATTCTTTCATGGAACTGCAGGTGAGAAAAAAAGAAAAAACAGAAAAATTCTGACAAGTGTTAGCACTGGGGCATGCAAAGAATATGCATGTCACAGTTATAATAACTTTCTTTTGCTGATTTCACATAGGTAGAGAGTCTCAGCATGACTCTTGATATTTATGAAATCTACTCAAGATACCACCTTTATTTAAACATTCATCTAATACATTCCTTACTAACTAAAACACCAGGAACAATATCATTGATTGTAACAACATATAAAATGAAGCTAACATGCCAATGTATCTATTCTAAAAGATAAATTTTCTGGATAACTTAAAAGGAAAAAAAGATTCTGTTTCTCTATTTTATGCACTTATGGATATGCATCAATTTTCTTAATTCCACTGGTACATATCATTATTTTGTGCTCACCTTCCCTTTGAATGAGGCACTAGGTTTTTATTTAGAGGATAAATAAGACTTATGGCATGTAATGTTTAAGAATTAAACAAAAGACCGAGTTCCTCTTTTGCCTGTGGATGTTTTACTTAAGAAACCAATATCTTACTGAAATCTTAAGCTAAGTACTATCTCCAAGCAAGGAGGAAAGGATGCTGAATTCACTTATTTTACTGTCAAGGTATCTTCCTAAAGGTGGGGCGGGAGGTAAAAAAAAAAGCTAAGTAAAAAAATTAGGATTTGTAGCCAAAGTGCAATTGTTTATAAGGAAAATGGGTATTTCTAAAACCCTAAGGAGCAAAATCAAACACATAAAGTCACAGCATTTTCTAAGCTCATCTCCATATTTCCAATGTTAAGTCCAGTTAAATCTCTCGTTCACCATGCCTAAGACCCCTAATCTACAAAGGGTCTCAATTTAACACGCTAGATCAAATATAAACCAAGATTTTTTTTTTTTTTTTTTTTTTTTTTTGAGACAGAGTCTTACTCTGTTGCCCAGGCTAGAGTGCCGTGGCATCAGCCTAGCTCACAGCAACCTCAAACTCCTGGGCTCAAGCAATCCCACTGCCTTAGCCTCTGGAGTAGCTGGGACTACAAGCATGTGCCACCATGCCCAGCTAATTTTTTATGTCTGTATTTTTAGTTGTCCAACTAATTTCCTTCTATTTTTCTTTTTTAGTAGAGACGGGTCTCACTCTTGCTCAGGCTGGTCTCGAACTTCTGAGCTCAAAGGATCCGCCCGCCTCGGCCTCCCAGAGTGGTAGTATTACAGGTGTGAGCCACCATGCCTGGCCTAAACCAAGATTTTTTAAAAAAATATTTTTAGAGACAGGGGTCTGACTCTGTGGCCCGCAATGGAGCATAAAGCCTCTATCACAGCTCACTGCAGCCTCAAACTCCTAAGCTCAAGCAATCCTCCCCTGCTTCAGTCTCCCGAGTACCTGGGACTACAGGTGCACACCACCACGCCTGGCTAATTTTTAAAAAATTTTTTTATAGAAACAGGGTCTCACTATGTCGCCCAGGCTGGCTTCAAGCGATCCTCTTGCCTCGGCCTCCCAGAGTGCTGAGATGACAGTGCAAGCCACTGTGCCTAGCCTAAACCAAGATTATAATTAATCATATCACAAAACAATCCAAAACAAGGAACCACCGAGTTCCTGCTTGCAGCCCAGTTCCTAACAAATCAAGTGATACCTTCAAATGGAAGGGTTAAAATTATCATCAGAGGGCACAGCCAGTTTGTTGGTCAAAAACTAAAGGCCTGCTCTTAAGCTAAAATAACTGAAACACTCAATAACAGTCAGGTGAAATAAAGGCAGCACTGCATTTCCCCATTCATCTCTTTCTGACAAATTGGATGAACTCCTCAAAACTGACAAATGGAATGTGGTCAACCAAGCAGTGGTGTTACTAAGGCAGGAATATTAGTTGTCAAGATAGGTCATTTCCACTCTCATGAAAACTTCATTGTCTTAAAAGCATTATGATACCTTATCAAAAACGTTTCGGTATATGATGTAATACTCATCAGCAGGTCCTTCCTCATTACAGCCCACTCTTTCAGTTTCTGTAATAATGTATCTTTGCATACTTTCCAAAAATTCCTTGTCACTTCTACTAATGATAGGAGGGAGAACTGCATGTTTATTTATTTCTTGGACTGACATATGTCACAATCTGCACACTTGTTCACCAGATAAAAGTTAAATCTTGACCTGCTTTTGCAACAAAGCCCAAACTTCATAAGCCTGAAAGAAAAAAAGACCATCAATTAATCCAAAGGTTTAAAAAAATTAAGTCAAATATTGATCTAAAAAATGTTTGTTTCAGAAAAAAAATTTCCTATGGATCTGTCTCTGAGATAAATATTTCAACCTATGAATTAAAGGTCTATGGTATTCTACTGCACGTGCTATAGCACCTGTGGGATAGACATACCAAACATCAGTCAGTTAAGAGCTCTTCTCTTCCTAACCAACCACAAATCCTCTCATATGTATCATATGATGGTTTCTTATGTTTAACTCAACACTTTCTAATAAAAGGTTTAGTATTTCATTTGTTTCATGTGGAATAACTAGTTTGCAAGCCTTTTGATGATACAAACAAGGTTAAATACTTCTCTACTCTAGTGCCTACCTGGCCCAGTCACAGTTATCTGGCACGCAATAGCTATAAATAATTATTTTTATAATAATCTTTATTAAAATTCTCATCTTTATTATGAAAGATAACCACAGAATAAGAGGTCAGGACTTTTGCTAAAATCCATCCATCGATGATGTCAAATAGTATCTCTCAGAGTACAGTTTTCAAGCAGCTGCATTACACTGCTTTTAGTAAAGAATCATTATCCAACCAAGTTGGATACAGGATATAGAAGTTGGTTCCCAAGATCTATTCACATTAACAGCAAAGAGAACCCTTGGCTTGCTTAAAAATGTCTGGCAAGGCAAAATGTTTTAACTTTTCTCCCAGTTACAGGAGTATATAGTCATTGTATAAAATTTGGAAACTATAAACCAAAGAAAATTAATAGAAAACAACCAAAAATCATCCAGAATCCCACTACCCAAAGATAATCACTATTTAATATTTTGGAATATTTCTTTCAAGTCTTTATAGTTATAAAAATTGGGATCAGACTCTATGGTAAGTTGTGTATCTTAATTTTTTTCACTTAATATTAAAAGCATTTTACCATGTTGTTAAGTAGTTTCAAAGACATCACTTCTAAAAGATTTCATGGTATGATATTCCATAATTTTATTTAACTATTCCCCCACTGTTGGACATTTCACTATTGTAAATGTCTAAATCAAATTTCCTATATTTTGGCAACAAAATTAATACCTGGTTATCTGAAATAACAAACACAGTCTGTAGATACTGCCTATAGGTCATATTTGGATGACAAAACACCAAAATAATTTTGAACTTTAAAAGACCAAATTTATCTTCATGTTGAACTGGATAACATAAAAGCCAACTTATAAATGAACACAAAGTAGGTCCATCAAGGTAATAACCCATAAATGGATCAACGGTTTTCCTAAATGAGAAATCAATTTGTTTACTTATTCATTCAACCAGTATTTATTGAGTATCTACTAAGCACTATGCAGTGTTTCACAACTAGGAATTCAGCAATAAATAAGATAAAATTCCCGACTTCTTGGGTTTACAATCTAGTGGAGGAGACAGATTATAAATAAATAATGTAATTTCAAATAGTAAAAGATAAAAGTCAAAGGAGGAAGGAATGAGTGTAATCATTGGGCAGTGGGTGGTCACTTCTGAACACCAGTGGCTTCCTAATACCTGTAGGATAAAATCCAAGCCCCTTTACTTGGCCTATTAACGGCCTTTAGGAACCAATGACTTTTTTTCTCTGACTAAATCTACCCTCTTCATGTCTCCGTTCTCTCTGTAGCCCCCATCCCCACTCCCATGAACTCGCTCTCTTACCTCAGGGTCCTGCGTAATTCCCTCCCCCTCCCACAGTCACCACTCCCCTCCACCGCAGAACACAATCATACTGGCACTCTCATTCACTTGGCTTTTTCTCCTTCTCCAGATCTCAGCCTATACAGCTTCGGGAACACTTCCCTAGGTTCCCGTAAACTTGGTCAGGTGCCATTGCTATGTTTTCCCAGAGTACCATGTACTTTCCCTATCATGGTATTATCTATCATTCAATCACACTGTATCATAGACTTCCTGTTTATATTTTCTGTCTCCCCTGTTAGGCTGTAAGTTTGACAAGATCAGGAACCAAGATGTTCTCATTCCCCATTATCCCTCCCCTGGGTACGCAAAACAAATATTTGCTGAACAATCAATAATCAATGAACAACAATCTGGTCTGCTCAGAAGACATTCGCTTTGTGGTACCCTCAAACAAGAACACAACTAAAGTGATTGTTCCTTGGCATCTATAAAATGCCGCTGAGTTACATAAAACCAACTAAGATTACCATTTACTCATTAATTCATATGAGACACTTAAGGATACATTGAAAACAAGTCACAAGGGTTACAGTCAAGTCTACCAGGTTTTGTAAATGAGCCATCGCTACAGAACAGAGAAGACAGTGTACCAGAGGTGGGCACAATGGGCTGCAGAAGCCTAGAGATACACCTCACTAGCCTGTGGAAAAGGTCAGGGAAACATTAGGGAAAACACCTAGTGAAAAAATATCTAGGCAATGCTTAAGTTGTGCTACATTCATTTATTCAATAAATATTTAGGGGCCACCGACTGTGTGTCTGCCACTATTCTAGACAAGGGAGATATAGCATTGAATGAAACAAAAGTCCCTGGCTGGGTGCAGTGGCTCACACCTGTAATCCTGGCACTTTGGGAGGCTGAGGCAGGCGGATCACTTGAGGCCAGGAGTTCAAGACCAGCCTGAGCAGGGGCAAGACCCAATCTTTACAAAAACGCAGAAAAAATTAGCCAGGCACGGTAGCATGCACCTGTAGTCCCAGTTACTCGGGAGGGTGAGATGGGAGGATTGCTTGAGCCCAGGAGTTTGAGGTTGCAGTGAGCTATGATGATGCCACTGCACTCCACCCTGGGCAACAGAGTGAGACCCTGTCTTAAAAAAATAAAACGAAGTCCCTAACTTTACAAAGTTACATTCAAGCATAGACAAGCAGACAACAGACTAGTAAAAAATATAATATGGCAGACAGGGGTACGTCGTATGGAGAAAAATAAAACAGGGTATGGAGGAAAGGGGAAGGAAGGTGGGAGAGTGCTATTTTATACAAGGCAGTGAAGTCAGGAAAGAGTGATAAGGTTACATTTCAGAAATCTGAAAAAAGTAGGTCATGTAGATTCTTGGAAGAATGGTTGAGGTGAAGGGAACAGCAAGTCCAAAGGCCTTGAGGTGGGACAGCATGTTTGAGGGACAGCAAGAAGGCCCATGGGGCTAGAATGAGAAAGGGAGAGAAGAAATGAAGTCAGAGAGGTTACTGCCAGATCCTGTAGGATGTAGGGCCTTGAGGATGTCCCTTTCCCTAGGCAGACTTGGCAAGAGGCACAACAAGCTGGATTGTGGCCTCCCCTCGCTTCAGTGCTGGAGCAACAGCCTCACTTAATAAGAATTTAGGCTTTACTCTGAGTGAAGTGGGAAGCCACTGCAGGGCTGTGTGCAGGAAGGTGACAGCTGACTTCCATTTTACAGAATTGCTCTTGCTGTTCTGTGGAGAATATATTATAGAAGACAAGGGTCTAAGCTGAAAGTACTATCAGGAAGCTACTTCAATAATCTGGGCAAAAGATGATGGTGGCTTGAATCAGGGTGGTAACAGTAGAGGTAGTGAGAAGTGTTCTGCACATATTTTAAAAATAAAGCCAAGATTTGCTGAGGTGTTAGATGTGGGATATAAAAGAGTAGTTAAGGATGACAATAAAGTTTTTAGCCTTAGTGATGGGACAAATGGGAACCGCTATATATGGGAATTAGAAGAACAATTTCATGAGATCAGGAGTTTGGGACTTGCCAATTAGAGATTTTTTTGTTGTTTTGTTTTTGATACAGAGTCTCGCTCTGTTGCCCAGGCTAGAGTGCCGTGGCGTCAGCCTAGCTCACAGCAATAGTGAAAGTGGATTAGAAAGGGGGAAGGACTAGAGACAGGTAAGGATGTTAGAGTCTGAATCCCTCCAGGAGAAAATTACAGTCTGAATTTGGGGTTGGGGACGCAGAGGATGGATAGATATCTACATAAGACATTAAGAGGGTACATTAGAAAGGACTTTGGTTTGTGGCATGGAGAAAGGACAAAGAGTGTAACTTGCTTTAATTGGCCTGCCTTGCCAGGAGAACACTCTATATATACTCTAAAAACTTTCTCTCAGGACCTTCGCCAACACTCCCAATGTCCAAACTTGGAAATTCTATTACTAAATAACCATTCTGCAGGTTTCTTTTCCATATGGCTTCATTTTAAAATTTGAAAACTTCTGAGATTTTCAACATATTAAACCATAGGCGTGACATAACAGATCCAGAACTTTCCTTAGGCTAGAGAGACCTGGGGGGAAGGGAGGGTTAAAGGCGGGGAGGGGCAACAGGCAAGAAAAGACTGAATCCCCGCTTCTGAAGATTTCACCTATTTCTCAGTTTGCCTGGAGTAGGCCCCTGGGATTCCCTTTCCCGGGAGGCACCCGGAGTGTCCGGTAGATCGCTGATCCCCGGCCCTCACCAGCTCTGTAAATCGGTATGCGACGCTCTCCTTTCCCACACCCCTTTCTCGCCCCTTAACCTTTCTTCCTAGTCATTTCCGCCGTTCCTACCCTCCCCGAAACCACTGGTCTGCAGCATCTTTCCTCCCGTCCTCACCTGAATCCCTTTCTGCAAGCAGTGTTTAGAGATAGTAACTAGGGAATCGGGGGGTGTGGAACTGCATCTTGGGACAAGTAGTCCTGGCTAGAAGAACGCAATGGAAAACTACAATTCCCAGAATACAATTCCATTTCCTCCCTTTTCCCCAGGGAGCCTCTTTCAATCTACCACCTTTTAAAGACCCTCTTAGCCACGTCGACTGTATGGGAAAAGCTTTTTAAAAACATTTTAAGGTTGTTTAAACCTACCATTTCGAGAACATTCTGAAGGCTAAAGTGAGAAATAAGACCAGGGCTACAGAGAAGTGAGTTTCACAACCTAGTCTGGCACTGGGTTAGACAGTCGCTCTGACAACAGCCAGGCATTTGTGTGGTCGCCTAAGGGTGGGACCTTCGGCGGCGGCTCCGGGAAACCCCGTGGGCCGGCGCGGCGCTCTTCCTTTCGGATCCGCCATCTGTGGTGAGTGTGTGCTCTTGGGCCGCTTTGCGGCCAGCGACCTACGCGTCGCTTTCTCGTGTGCCCCCAGGTCTAATCCATTTCTTCCTTTCCCTCAATCTCAGGTGGAACCGCCACCAAGATGCAGATTTTCGTAAAAACCCTTACAGGGAAGACTATCACTCTCGAGGTACGGGCCAGGTGGTGTGGGGAAGCCAAGGCCTGACTGAATAAGGTCCCGAGGTGGATGTTTTCCAAGCCTCAGAACGTGATTCCGAATTTGGGTTCTGAAGCCTGGCCCAGAATTGAGGGTAGTTTGCTGAGCAGGGGCTGCTTTTCCCCGTTTAGAGTGGTTCTGGCCAAGTAGCCAAAGCAGGGTGCCTGCCGCGGGGAAGAGGTCGCTCCCGGCCGGCGGGCGCGAGCACGTGTGGCCCAGCAGCGGCGCCTGCCCTGGGGTGGAGAAGGGGACGTGTTAGCAGTCCTGGGAGGTTGCCCGTTGGGTGGGTGCTCCGCTTGATTGAGTAGGCTTCAGCCCCACCACCCAGTCGGTTCTGCTGTAACTTGAATCGAGTCAGTTTGTACTTCCGTATTGTGTAACCAGTGTGCTTGTACTTTAAAACTAATAGGTCGAACCCTCGGATACTATAGAAAATGTAAAGGCCAAGATCCAGGATAAGGAAGGCAAGTAATATTTTGTAGTTTAGAAAAATTAACCTGTAGGGCTGCCAGCCTACCAAGGCATATCTGCTGTTGGTGGGTTGGAAAGAAAAGGAGGTTAGAGTGACAAAGTGAAATACTACTTGAATAACACAGTAAATGCTTATGTGCTAGAGCCACGCTGCCCAGATTGGATCCCTGCAGTACAGTTCACTTAGGTGAATGTGGACAAGTTTTTAAACTCTCTATACTGCGTCCTCATCTGTAAAACAAAGATTCACAGATTAACACATATTAAGGATTCTTAAGATTAAATGTGGTAAGGTCTGCAGACATTTAGAACCATGCCTAGCCTGTAATAAGACCTCAGTGGTAGCTGTTAGTACCATTTATTTGATTCAGGGTTACTTTGTGAGTCCGGAGCACATAGGGCTTGTTCTGCAGTGACTGTTCTTTTGGTTTTTTAATTAGGAATTCCTCCTGATCAGCAAAGACTGATTTTTGCTGGCAAGCAACTGGAAGATGGACGTACTTTGTCTGACTACAACATTCAAAAGGTCTGTTTAGGGGAAAGCATTGCTAAAAAATAAGTCTCATTGTGAAAATTTTGACACAGAAAAGTGAGGAGACTAGCAATAGATTCCTAGATAAATGCTACACTAATATTTAAGAAGCACTCAAGTTCTGGATTTTGTAGGTTGCATTCCGTGGCATAATTTAGCGTGTTCTTTAATCTCCATATAAACTAATAGTTACAAGAATCAGATACTTCTTTTGGGGCAGGGGTCAAGGCTCCAGTGGTATTGTGTACTACTGTTCTATTAGAAAATGCATGATGTTTGTCCACTTTTAATGCAGCATGAAAGCCTCTTTCATCCTCTGATCCATTAACAGGAGTCTACTCTTCATCTTGTGTTGAGACTTCGTGGTGGTGCTAAGAAAAGGAAGAAGAAGTCCTACACCACTCCCAAGAAGAATAAGCATAAGAGAAAGAAGGTTAAGCTGGCTGTCCTGAAATACTATAAGGTGAGCCATTTTAATGTGACGGGCAGAATATCAGCAAAGTTATGGTTTATTTGGAAACCTTATAGTAACTTGTCCACATTTTCTTACGGAGTAATTTGACTTGAATATCTGGTATTACCTACTTCTGGTTTACTTTATTTATTTTTTCATCATTGAAGAGATTTAATACTTCTGGTTTAAATGAGGTATTCCAGGAATGAGAATTTCAAAGTTTCTGGGTTTTTTCCTGTTTGGTATTTGAAGGAGCTTATATAATGAGGGTCACCTTTAGCTGCTTATTCTAAACTAGGGTTCTGAGTTGAAGTCAGATCTGGGTTCAGGTCTTTGCTTCATTTACCAGCTCAAAAAGCTGACTTTCAATGTATAAAAGTCCCAAATACTTCTGAACTTTCATGTTGTAGTAGTAATTAATACGAGAATTTGGGGTGCTTTGGTTTATAAACAATAAAAACTACCAGCATTTTGTGGCTAAAAGGTTAAATATTTTGAGTCACTTATATTAGACTTCAGAATATGTTGTAAAAATTATCTTACAGCAGATTTGTGCTTTCCAGGTGGATGAGAATGGCAAAATTAGTCGCCTTCGTCGGGAGTGTCCTTCAGATGAATGTGGCGCTGGAGTTTTTATGGCCAGCCACTTTGATAGACATTATTGTGGCAAATGTTGTCTAACTTACTGCTTCAATAAACCAGAAGACAAGTAATTGTATATGAGTTAATAAAAGACATGAACTAACATTTAATTGTTGGGTTTTTTGAGCTTTAATTTGATTATGTGATACTGTGGTTCTGTATACCTGTCAAGTGCCAACCATAAGGGAAAGTCTTGCTATTTTCACTTCATAATATAAGCTAGTTTATATTTCTGTCAGTTTCTTGACCTCAGTTCTATCAACATTTTGGGCCAGAAAATTGTTGTGGGGGCTACCATAGGATAATGAACAGCATCCTTGTCCTCTCACCATCCCCCATTGAGAACCACTGATTTGTATGAAAGTGTTAAGACCTTGGTTTAAGAAGGCTATAGCATACTTCTGTTTCATACAGAGGAAATTTAAAGGCTGGTTTCAAGTTGCCAATTCAAAAAATGCATCCTGAGTGCGTGGATGATTTCAGTGGAATGTTTACTCTGCAGTATAAGGGATCATGCTTTACTGTTCAACGTTGAGCATGAACTCGTGGGAATTTAAACTTTAATGTTCTATTCAGGATGAGTCCCTGTAAAGGAAGGACTACTCACCACTGTTCTTAACATTGGAAAATGAGACCGTTTCAAGTGGTACTTGATTGGTACTATGTCTTCTCATGGAGCTCAATTCAGAGAGGATTGGTTCACTTGGTACCACTCTTAAGCATATACTTGAAGGAAGTTTATTAAACTCTGATTATTACATTCAGTGATATGCTAATAATTAGCAATTCCCTTTTACCATATTGCTAGGCTTTATACTCTAGGATTTCTAAGTTGGAGGAATCCTTAGATAAGGAGTCCTAGTTCTGTAGCACTTTGACAGTTTGTACTGTTGCATATTAACACTTGGTAGGACAACTTAGGTACCTTTTGACCAGTAGTGGCAATCTCTGCCTTCCATAAAGCAAAACATTATCATTTACATTTTAAATGTATCTTAAAATCCTGGATCCCAAGAAGTCTGAGCTGGAATTTGCTTTTCTTCATAACAAACAATTTGATCTCCCACTTTAAATTCGATCTTTTCTTCATCTAAACTGAGACCACAGTCCATTCCAGTTTTGATGACTGAAACGTCATCTTTATGGTGTTTCAGTGAGGTTAACAAGCCTTAAAAAAAAAGTATAGTATAGTCAGCAAATAACGAGTATCTACTAAGTGCTAAGTATGGTGCTACAAGGAAATTTACACTAAGTTCTTAAGAATTTCTCAGTCATGTTAATGATGGGACTAAATACTAGGGAACCCCCCCAAAAAATACAGTTTGCTGTAAACAACTTGTGACTTGTAACCAAAGATCCTAAATCTCCCACTTGAAAGGTAGGCTAAGATTTTTTGCAGAGGATGGTATTGTACTCAGGACTTGAATGGGAAAAGCCAATATAAACATCACAGGCAAAAGGTCCAGTTACAAAAGGATGGGAGTAAGGAAGTATACGTGATATAGAAAGTGTAGGAGATAAGGCTGGAAAGGCAGTTTGGGGCCAATTTTTTAAAGCTTAGAAAATCCAACCAGTGAAATACTAATCCTGGAGGAGTCATCAGAACCAGTAGGGAGGAAGCCCACCAACTACAGACTGATTATGAATTATAATGGCAATAAGAAATGGCATGAACTGGGATCATGGGAGTGAAAGATGAGCAGATTTCAGATGGTTATACAATCAACAGGTTTGGGTGACTATATTATAGAAATAGATTTTGATGTTGCTTACCCTTCCAAATAACATGTCCGTTACGGATTAATTTAAATTTTCTTTGTTTTTCTAACTGTCCCTTTTGGACTCTGCAGCCAGCCACAGGAAGTTTTTTCTTCCCTTCTGTTATAGAGAAGGTAGCTAGTATAGAAGCCTCACCTTTAAGAAGAAGAGAACTTAATTAATGTGCAGAAACAAATATTCTGTGAAATACATAACTTCTGACATTCTGCAGTACAAGAATTGAAGGTATGAGGAAAATGTGAACTCATGCATAGAACGAAGTCCTGGTTTCTTTGACTCCACCAACTTAATTTTCTTGATTGATATTAGGAGTAAAAATGCATGAAAATCCTTAGCTATTTCAGTCTGCTTCATGAAAACCTAGTTTTCAGCTTTCCTTCAATATATTTTCTAGAGTAGATCATCTATCATAACCTGATTTAATCTCACCACTAGTAATTTATATCCACTTTAGGAGTACTAATTCTGTGAGTCCATTTTTTTCACTGACTAAAAATTTTTTTAAATTCCAATAATAAAATGGTAACACTAGAATGAACCAATATTCTAGAGTGTTACTTGACTGGTATTATTTGTTAGTGTTATTTGGTGTGCTTGCTCACTTCTAGAAGCCCCCTATATGACTCATAGTTTTCCAAATTGCTCTTAGCACAAGAACATACAAATCTGTATGATCATGTTGAGGTCAGAAAAGCCTAAAATAAGCCTGTATGTGGACCCAAAATGAAAACTAAATCTCATCATAAGGAAACATCAGACAAACCCAAATTAAGGTACATTCTATAACATCACTGGGCTGTTGGCTTCAAAAATGTCAAGGTCAAAGCAGACAAAGATTGAAGAACTGTTCCAGATTAAATGAGACTAGAGAGATGTGATAACTAAATATAATCCGTGGTCTTGGAGTAGGGGAAAAATATGTACTATAAAGTGCATTGTTGGGACAATGGATAAAATTTGAATATGGACTGTATATTAGATAATAGTATTGATAAATAAATATTAAATTTCCTGAGTTTGTTCATTGTTCTGTGGTTTTATAAGAGAACATCTTTGTGCTTAGCAGATGTATATATTTAGGGGCAAATGGGCACAATATCTGAAACATACTCTCAAATGATCCAGGGAAAACAATGTGTATATGGGGTGGGGGGAGAATAAGGCAAATAGAGCAAAATGTAAATAATTGGTAAAATGGGCAAAAGGTATACAGGAGTTCCTTATATTTTTCTGGAATTTTTTTTTTTTTGGCAATTTAAAACTATTAACAATATTAAAACTTAGCCAGGCAAGGTAGCATAGTCCCATCAGCTCGGGAATCTGAGGTAGGAGGATCCCTTGAGGTCGGTGAGTTAGAGACCAGCCTGGGCAACATAGTGAGACCCTGTCTCTAAAGAAATAAAAGAAAATTAGCCAGGCATGGTAGCTCATGCCTATACTCCCAGCTACTCAGGAGGCTGAGCTGGGAGGATCACTTGAGCTCAGAAGCTTGAGGTTGCAGTGAGCTACAATCATGCCACTGCACTTCAGCCTGAGCAACAGAAGGCTTTGTCTCTTAAAAAAAAAAGTTGGCCAGGCATGGTTGCTCTTGCCTGTAATCCTAGCACTCTGGGAGACCATGGTAGGAGGATCACTTGAGGACAGGAGTTCAAGACCAGCCTGAACAAGAGCAAGACCCCATCTCTACAAAAAATAGAAAAAATTAGCTAGGCATGGTGGTGCACACCTGTAGTCCCAGCTACTCTGGAGGCTGGGGCAGGAGGATCATTTGAGCCCAGGAGTTTGATTTTGCTGTGAGCTAGGCTGATGCCACGGCACTCTAGTCAGGGCAACAGAGCAAGACACTGTTTCAGGGGGAAAAAAAAAGTTAACCCAAAGAATCTGCAGGTGGGGAGGGGAAAAGGACAGATAAGGCAATTCAATCAATTTTGAATAAATTCAGTCTTCAATCTGGCTAAGAGATATGCTAGAAAGAATTTTATTTTTCTTTTGTGATTCCTCTGGGCAATTTGGATAGAAAGAATATTTTAAAATATTTAACATTTAAATGTAAAATAAATTTTCTTCTCATGGTGGATTTCTCTGCCAGCCCAGGACAAAATCAATGACTCCTTCCATGACCCTGTTAATAATCTTTATGCCTCCTATCCTAATTTGTATTAAATTATTTGTTGATATCTAAATTTGAGAGCAATTCTTAATGGCTTAATTGCCTTTGTATCTTCAATGTGTTACAAAGGGCAGGGGTTTAAAATATATATAAGGTTACAATGAATTCTCATCTTATGGTAGTCATTTTTTTTATAGAACACAGAACATGTATTTCAATAGTGAAATACATATTTCACTGTATTTTCAGGGGAAAACATATTTCCCCTAAACTTTGCTTTCAAGTGCTGTTTATAGCATCTAAGATATGAATATTTAAAGTAGCAATCAGTGAACACTCACCTATTGGGTGTTCTTCCACAATGCAGGGCAATCTGCTGCTCAGTTCCTCCTGCAAGTCTTCAATAAGACGGTAAATGATTTTGTGAAGTTTAATTTTTACTCCTTTTTTTGCAGCAGACTGCTGGATAACATTGCTTGCATTCACATTAAAGCCATATATAACACCTGGCAAGCAGAAATACAATCAATAAAGTAACACAAAGATTGTATTATAATCATCTATTTGTCTTTCAAGCAGATACTCTAAATGGTTTTATTTCTTTCTATGTAAATTAAATAGGAATAGCAATTAGGGGAGATAAGAAATTCAGTGATTTTTTTCCTCACCAAAACTAGTAAATTTTCAAATTAAAGAAAGAGAATGTTATATAAATTGTATTGTGGCTTGTTTAACAAGGAAAATTTCTTTATGATTTTAAATCATTATTAAAAAACATTATTTTAAGGGCCCATAAACTACAAGGCCATATACTCAACAAAACTTTGATTTTTATACCAGAGGGATAAGAAAAGAAAACTGGCCAGGCACAGTGGCTCACACCTGTAATCCCAGTACTTTGGGAGGCCAAGGAAGTAGAATCACTTGAGACCAGCCTGGGCAATATAGTGAGACCCTGTCTCTACCAAAAACAAAAAAACATTAGGTAAGCATGGTGGCTCACACCTGTAGTACTAGTTACTTGGGAGGCTAAGGTAGGAGGATTGCAACAGAGTAAAATCCTGTCTCTAAAAAAAGAGAAAACAAAGACTGATAAGGGAAGAAATATTATTGCTTAATTTTCATAACAATTCTATTATGAAATTATAATCTTACTGCCTACAATTTTTACGGTTTACACTTAGGCAGTCAGATGGCCAAAAGATGCTCAAAAATAGTGACTTAAGGGGGTGTGGGGGGATATAGTGACTTAATTAGTAAAGTTCAAGAGGTATTTTAAGAAGTAAAAGAAGTTTTATGGAGCTGACCACTTTACCAAAGAACAAATAATGTATTTAAGTGCAAATACTTTGGGAGAAAAAAAAAAAAGCAAAAACAAAACATTCTTGCCTTAAACAAAATGAATGAAAAAAATAACTCAGTTTAATCAAACACAACCACCTCCAAAGTCTTGTCATTAAGAAATCATTCAATACTCTGACTACATCACATAGCACAGTGCTAGGCCAGTCAGTGCCTAACAGATACTTTGAATTCATCAGCATTACTGAAAAACGTTTTCAGTAATAGAGGTGACATCTAATTCTAATCAAGTCAGGTTATAAAGTTCCTCCTTTCTAAATGATTCATTAACCACTCAATAATGTTGGCACTTTACCAAGTACAGGACCTAGTTAAAGTGATGCTCATGAGTCCCCTTTTTGTGTATCATAAGTTTGACTAATAAACATAGTGCCCTGCCTTCTAAGCATTTAAAGCTAAAAGGAGCTTTTGATCTAAAAAGATATGATTTATACAGTTATCAATTAACTAAAATAGGTAGCCAAAACTAAAAGATGAAGGAAAGTACTGAAGAGGCTGATTACAGTGTGAGGAGCATTCAGAAGTCTAAAATAATGAAAGTTACAGAGAACCGAGCTTGGTTTGGGTAGGGAATTGGGAGGGAGGGGAGAGTGGGCAGTAACGCTGCTTGAAAAAATGATCAAGAAACACTACCAGGCCGGGCGCGGTGGCTCACGCCTGTAATCCTAGCACTCTGGGAGGCCGAGGCGGGTGGATCGTTCTGAGCTCAGGAGTTCGAGACCAGCCTGAGCGAGACCCCGTCTCTACCAAAAAAATAGAAAGAAAATTAATTGGACAGCTAAAAATATATAGAGAGAAAAAATTAGCCAGGCATGGTGGCGCATGCCTGTAGTCCCAGCTACTCGGGAGGCTGAGGCAGAAGGATCACTTGAGCCCAGGAGTTTGAGGTTGCTGTGAGCTAGGCTGACGCCATGGCACTTGCCCCAGGCAAGAGAGTGAGACTCTGTCACAAAAAAAAAAAAAAAAAAAAAAAAGGAACACTACCAGATCTTGAAATAGTTCCCCAAGGTTGCAGCACAGCATGACAGGTGGAGTTATGGTGGCAATACTGCACATCCTGTTGGTCTCAGTTGCTAGCTGGGAGTGGACTACGGCAGGAAGTGTGATGCTGATGCAAGTAAATGTCAGGTGTGACAAACCAAGCAATAAGAGATAGAAGCAAATGGTTCACAGGGTGATCCAGAACACAGTTGAACAAATAAGAAACGAATCCTTACCGCTAAATGTTTCAGCAAGGTTAACATCATTTTCACTAATATCACCCACTCCAAAATGTACTAATTCCAGTTCACACTCGTGTGAAGCATCATAGGTATCCACAATGTTTAAAAGGGTCTCAACTGAGCCATCGACATCACCTAAATACAACAAAGGTTTAAAATTGTTGGTTTTAACAGTTAGGCATCAGCAGACACAAAAAAAGACAATAATCTATTTAAAAACCATGATAGGAAAAGCATTTACTACTAAATCTACTTTTATTTTGGTTTAGCATTATAAGTATCTCCTTGACTTAATAAAGTATAATGAGCCCAATATACATTTACAACAAAATCAGCAAGAAATACGTTGACTAAGAAAATCTGTCCCAAAATACTGAAATAATTTTCACTTAAATTTAAGGGCCCAAACCAATTATGAGAATAAAGAAATATATATATTCAAAGAATGAGTTGTAAAGTAAAATCTTTTGAAAGGCACCTTTAATTATTACAGGAAGTGTATTTGAATCTCTTTCTATTTTCTCTTTTGGCTTTAAAGGTTTTCCTTCTTTTCTTTCTAGATACTCTTTAAATGATCTCTCCTTCCAGTGCAAAGAGCCATACTTCTCACGGACTTTCCGATGTGCTTCTTGGTGTTCTTTTCGCTTTTCTTCTATTACTTTAAGATCCTCTTTATTTTTCTCCTGTTCTTGCTTATATTTCCTCCAGTCAACAACTTCACGTGCCCTTGGCTTTATAGGGGAAGAACTGGCATTATTTAATGAAATAGACACCAGTAACTGCTAGGTAAAGGCTTTGTGTTTCCCCCCTTACGAAATTAGCTTAACTCACGTATGAAACCACTAATTTTGTAAGTTTCAAGACGTGTAGAATTTTAATTTGGGAGCTTTGTATATAATTGAAATGATTTAATTTAAAAATCTTATCTTGAATTTTAAAAAATGATTCTGTAGTCTCATTCTAAAATGGTACAACTGGCCCCCTCACAGCCTCTTATAATCTCGAATTGTTAACATTAACACACTTCTGTGGATAACATTACAAATTGATATTTAAAATCATTATATCATATCTAATATATAGAATTAAGCTTGATGTACCTCAGATTCTACTTCAAGAATTTCATCCCCTGCAGAAGGAAGGTCTCTCCAGCCTATAATTCCCACTGGCATGCTGGGATAGGCCTCACTGATTGTTTTTCCATTTTCATCAAATATTAACCGTACTTTTGCCCAGCTCTTTCCAGCAACCAGAACTGAGCCTTTTCTCAAAGTTCCTCTTTGGATTATAGCTGTAGTAACAGGACTAGAATGAAAATAAAAATATGTATTTTTAATGCCATAATCAGGATATAGTTGTACTTTCTTAAGTAGAGCTAAGATATCTTTATGAGGTTTAAATACATATAAACAGGGTTAATTCTACCACTTCTTAACTTCTTAAGCGTATTAAAAAACATTTCAAAGCCAGCACAGTGATACGCATCTGTAGTCCCATCTACTCAGGAGGATCACTTGAGCCCAGGAGTTCAAGGCCAGCCTAGATAATATAGCAAGACCCCCATCTCTAAAAAAAAGAAAATTTCTTCACAACAGCCAAGAGGTAGTAGCAACCCAAATGTCCATAATCAGATGAATGGACCTTTCACCCAAAGAAAATGTGGTATAAACATATAAGGGCATATTATACAGTCTTAAAAAAGAAGGAAATCCTATCATATGCTAAAACATGGATAAAATTCTAGGACATTATGCTAAGTGAAATAAGCCAGTCACAAAAGGACAAATATTATATGAAGTTATCTAAAGTAGTCAAAATCATAAAAGTAGAAAATAGGTAGTTGCCAAGGGCTAGGGAGAGGGGTAAGGGGAATTAGTGTTTAATGGGTATGAAGTTTTAGTTTTACAAGATGAAAAAGTTCTAGAGATCTGTTGCACACTAATGTGAATATATTTAACACTACTGATCTGCATACTTAAATGTGGTTAACACGGTAATTTTTGTTTTTTTTTAGAGATGGGTTGCACTATGTTGCCCAGGCTGGTCTCAAACTCTTGGACTGAAGCAATCCTCCTACCTCAGCCTCCCAAGTAGCTGGGATTACAGGCTCAGTTCACTGTGCCCTTAAACATGGTAAATTTAATGTTATATATTTCTCAACACAATAAAAAAAAAAAGCAAAAAACAAAAAACATTTCTTATAAAGTTATGCTAAGAGAAGGAGCAGGGAACAGAATGTTCTGAGAGAATCCTAATCCACTTTCTATCCTATTATCCATGTCAGCTAAGAAATTACTCACATTTGTTACTGAGTATAAAGAAATGAGAAGACCTCTCTTGCTGATAGGTAGTAAAATTGAAGAAGAGAACACCATTTCAAAGACCTTCCTAAATAAAGTATTAATGATTGAGGTCATAAAAAATTTACAAACCCTAAAATGCAACTATTGGTATTTCATTCCAATTTATGTTATCTATGAGGCTTTACCAACTCAGTCAAGTCAATGGGGGAAAAAAAACCAAACAAACTAACTACTTAAGTCATCCAAATATGGCTACTAGATGTATATAGATAGTTGCTATGGTCTACTGATAATAAGTAAATTTTTGTGTCCTGTGTGTTAGTACAATAAAATACTTTTCAAAAATAAATGCTTTGGGCCGGGCGTGGTGGCTCACGCCTGTAATCCTAGCACTCTGGGAGGCCGAGGCGGGCAGATTGTTCTGAGCTCAGGAGTTTGGGACCAGCCTGAGCAAGAGCGAGACCCCGTCTCTACTACAAATAGAAAGAAATTAATTGGACAACTAAAAATATATAGAAAAAATTAGCCAGGCATGGTGGCGCATGCCTGTAGTCCCAGCTACTAGGGAGGCTGAGGCAGAAGGATTAGTTGAGCGCAGGAGTGTGAGGTTGCTGTGAGCTAGGCTGACGCCATGGTACTCACCCTAGCCGGGCAAAAGAGTGAGACTCTGTCTCAAAAAAATAAATAAATAAATAAATGCTTTGAAAATATTGTTCATTGGCTGGGCGCGGTGGCTCACGCCTGTAATCCTAGCACTCTGGGAGGCCAAGGCGGGTGGATCACTCAAGGTCAGGAGTTTGAGACGAGCCTGAGCAAGAGCGAGACCCTGTCTCTACTAAAAATAGAAAGAAATTATCTGGACAACTAAAAATATATATATAGAAAAAATTAGCCGGGCATGGTGGCGCATGCCTGTAGTCCCAGCTACTCGGGAGGCTGAGGCAGGAGGATTGCTTGAGCCCAGGACTTTGAGGTTGTTGTGAACTAGGCTGACGCCACGGCACTCTAGCCAGGGCAACAGAGCCAGACTCTGTCTCAAAAAAAATAGAAAAAAAAATATTGTTCATGAGCTAACAATAACATACAATAAAAATGTTATATAATCAGGTCACAAAAACCATAGAACAAAATTATTAAAAAGCAAGCATTTTAAAAGTCCTACCCTCTTCCTTTGTCTGTGAAAGACTCTATTACTGTTCCTTCCACTGGACCAGTGCGATCTGCTTTCAATTCTAACATTTCTGCAAGAGCAATTGTTGCTTCTGCCAAAGCCATCAGATTGTCACCCTTTAATAACAAAGGTTGTTAATATACATTAATAAATATTTTCTGTAAATGTAAGTACCAGGGTCAGAAAGTCAAATTATCCTTGACAGTTATATTATACTTTTCTCTTTAAGCATTAAAGGCATGAATTACCCAATTGAACGAAGAAATGAAGGAAGAATGAAGAAGGATAAGAGGGAGGGGAAAAGGAAAGAAGGGGAAGGAAGGAAGGGAGGGAGGGAGGAGAAAAGAAAGGAAGGAGGGAAGGAAGGGAGGGAGGAAGGGAGAAAGGGATCAGTCATCAAGAAAACCTAACCCAGGGACAGATCTTGCAAGGAACAAGTGGCTATTTTTTTTTAAAGGATGGCTGCTGGTCAGGCTTGCTAATACCCTTTCATAAACACATGCTCCATTCATTTTCTTTCTCCTCCATCTGTCTGCACAACTGTGTTTTCTTCCTTGCACTGACTTTCTTTCTTTTTTTTTTCTCCTAGAATTCCAATGCTTTTATTGCATGGAGCCCATCAGAACTGAAACAAGTGAATCCGGAGACTTTAGACAATATTGTAAAAAGGGATGTCTTTAGAAAGTCAAACTTGCAAACTTGCAACTCTCAGCTGGCCAGAGGTTAGTAATTCAATCTGTGAATCCAAACAAATTTATCTCTTTGAGATTCCTGCCATCTGCTCTTTAAAAAACAATTAATATATAATAAATCTCACGAACTTTCTTAATGATGCTACTTTACGTTTGAAATTCTATCCAACTGAACAAGCTTTACATCTATTATTTCATTTGATCCACTCAAGAATCCTATAAAGTAAGCAAATCAAACATTACTTACCCTTACTAAATAAATGAGAGAAAAAGCACTGACTAGACCCAGGCTCTAAGCCATTCCTGTAACCACCCAGCTATGCAGCCTTGAAAAATCACTTCACCTCCCTGGATCTCCTTTCTTCAATCATAAAATGAAGGAGCTAGAGTAGATGATTCTTTTACCTTTCATGATCTATGCTTGCTATGCTCTGTAGGGCTCCAAGATCACACAGCTGATTAACTGGTGACAGAACGAGAACTGAGAGGCAAGGGATGTTTCCACTCTCCATGTCAGCTAAGGGACTGCTCACAGTTGTTATAGTATATAAAGCAATAGGCAACTGTAAAAAAAAATTGATTAAATACTCTGCCTATCTACCCACTTATTGCTAGTATTTATTCCAGTTTACAAAATGCTGCTCCAACATGCAGAGCTGGAGCTGTTTCTTTGCATGAGCAATCCTCTGTATCTTGGAAAAGAAGCCTCATCTTACCTCCCTGCCACTCTCTTCCACTTCCCTCCATTCCCTAGGAATCATCCCTGCCATGCTGCCAAATATGCCTAAGCAGTTTTGTATCTATCTACTCCTCTGATAGTATCTGGGAAGAAAAGATGGTCAAATCTTCAAATATTTGAATCTTATTACAGTAAGTTTGTCATCTGGCTTTTGGAGTATAATAACAATTGAGTTATTATGAAAAGATAACAAAATAAGGTAGTATTTTATGAATTTCAGAGGAAAAGAAGCATAGTTTTACTATTAATACAGGCATAATTTCTAAGCATCTTTGAGGTAATAAATTTAAGAAAAGTAAAGACGAAATGACATTTAATTGGAGGAATGTGGTTAAGTACAGCACCATCCCTTCAGTGAATGATCAGGAAAAAAAAGATCTGTATTATATTAATAACTGAACTGTGAAATATGATACAGATGCATAAAAAAGGAAACTGTTACTTAGCAGCAACCTTTGTAGGATAAGAGAATTGGAAAATGCTGACATGAATCAAGTACTGAGCCTTCTCGGTTTTTTTTAATCCAAGAAACAATAATTGGTAATTTTAAAGAAAATGGAATTCATCATAAATAACATTATAAAACTTATAGCAATTTCACCCATAGAAACATTCAGTTAATCGATAACAAAATCAAGCTAAATTTAATCTTTGTCTCAGTGAAATTCTTGTTTAAATCTCTCTTAAACACACTAAGGCCTATTTCCATTGTTTTTTGCTTATAAAAGGCATGAAATACAAGCACTTTTCATTACCAACTGAATTTCATTTCTACTTAAAACAGTCTTTAGCCTACTGTTACTCTATCCAAACATCATTCACCATTTGTTCTCCTCATTCTAAGCATCTCATAATAAAAGCATTAGGTTTAGATCCAACTCCCCACTGATGAGCTGTATAACTGTGAACTGGTGACTAACCTCTCTGAGCCTAATTCCTAATATGCCACACCAGGATGATGACAACATCTTTGCCTAGTTCCCACAGAATTTTCTTTAAAACAACACAAATTGTGTATGTCAAAATGTTCTTTAGGTATAACGCAGTGTGTGCATTACGTACAGCGTTCCCGTCAGAGCACATTCATCTCTGAGGTACCCGCATTTACCGTAAGTGCAGAGACATGCACTGCTTGAACATCACCTCCATAATCTTCACACACCACATCATAAGCCAGCAGCTCTTTTTTCACTTTTTCAGGATCAGCCTCAGCTTTGTCACATTTGTTTATGGCAAGGACAATAGGAACTGAAAGACACAGAGTTAAGAAGAGTGCAAATGATGACACCTTCAACTCCAGGTATTCACAGTGGAAAACACCAACCTGTTCTGGCTTTCTCTTTATTCAGCAGATATACTTATCTAACAAAAGGCCTACAAAGCCAGGTGTGGTGGTGCCTACCTGTAGTCCCCACTATGGGGAGGCTGAGCAGGATTTGGGGGTTGTGGGTGGTGGTGGGGAATTGCTTGAGCACAGAAGTTCAAGTTCAGCCTGGGCAACACAGTGAGATCCTGTCTCTTAAAAAAAAAAAAAACCTGACAGACTCACTTTAGAGTCACACCACACTACCCTGCTCTCTACATGTAAAGAAGAAATCCAGACGTGAGATGTTAAGACTAAAATTAGGCTGGGCACAATGGCTCATGCCTGTAATCCCAACACTTTAAGAAGCCAAGGCAGGAGGGTCACTTGAGGCCCAGAGTTTGAGACCAGCCTGGGCAACATAAGGAGAGACCCCGTTTCCACAAAAAAAAAAAAAAAAAAAAAAAAAAAAAATTAAAAAATTAGCCAGGCATGGGGTTGTACACCTGTAGTCCTAGCTACTTGGGAGGCTGAGCCAGGAGAATTCCTAGAGCCCAGAAGTTTGAGGCTGCAGTGAGCTATGATAGTACCACTACATGTTAGCCTGGGCAACAGAGCAAGATCCTTTCCCTAAAAAACAAAACAAAAAAACAAATTAAAAAAATTTTTTAAAACCCTGTAATTATAAGCAAATTCTGAATTAAGAAAAGGCATGTGAGAGAAAAATGTCTGTCCAAAAACATAAAAGCAACATCAGTAATTTACATTGGAGATAATCTCCAGAAAAAAAATCATGAGAAGATTCTAATTCAATACTATTAGATCATTTGCCTCTTCTTTCCAGGCTTTATTAAGTCATTATTAAAACTCAACATCTCATCCTCAGTTGAAACTAAATATCACTATTACGAATTGTCTTTTAGGATTTACGGCAACTCTTTATTCATACACCTAGCTCACTGACCAACACAAAACAGGCTCTCAATAAATACTTTTTGTTGTTGTTTTGTTTTGTTTTTTGAGATGGGCTTTCACTCTGTTGCCCAGACTGGAGTGCAGTGGTATTATCATAGCTCACTATAACCTCCAACTCCTGGGCTCAGGTGATCTTCCCACCTCAGCCTCCCAAGTAGCTGGGACTACAGGCACTACAATGCCAGGCTAATTTTTAGAAATTTTTTGTAGCGACAGGGTCTCACTATGTTGCCCAGGCTAGTCTCAAATTCCTTGATCCACCCACTTTGGCCTCCTGAAGTGCTGGGATTACAGTCTTGGGCCACTGCACCAGGCCTCAATAAATGTTTTACTTAATGAATGGACCAAATAATCTTATAATCTACTTGTCATTACTAGACATACCCTCTCTTTAGAGATATCACACAAAATTCTAGGAAATAATTCTCTGGTTGCATTTTACCATCTCTGCAATTTTCTCAGGTATCAATGAAACATAAATTGAAAAAGACAAAAAAGTTTTGCAATCCACAACCTACTATTGTAAAAAAGTACAGTCCATGTTGATGAGCTGGAATTTAATGGGGACCAAGAGAATAGGTGTACAAAGCATGATATAATGAATTTATCCCATCTCAACCAACTGCTTTGTTATGGGATCCCCAGCAAATTTATCCCTCTTCCTTTTGCCATGTATTGCCTAGAAGCATTCCCTATCTGCCATGTATTCCCTGGAATCATTAACAACACAGTACATCACATAAAGGGAGGTGTTTTTTTTTTGTTTTTTTTTTTGAGACAGAGTCTCACTCTCTTGCCTGGGGCGAGTGCCATGGCGTCAGCCTAGCTCACAGCAACCTCAAACTCCTGAGCTCGAACAATCCTACTGTCTCAGCCTCCCGAGTAGCTGGGACTACAGTCATGCGCCACCATGCCCGGCTAATTTTTTTCTATATATATTTTTAGCTGTCCAATTAATTTCTTTCTATTTTTGGTAGAGACGGGGTCTCGCTCTTGCTCAGGCTGGTCCCAAACTCCTGAGCTCAGAACAATCTGCCCGCCTCGGCCTCCCAGAGTGCTAGGATTACAGGCGTGAGCCACCACGCCCGGCCCTCATAAAGGGAGTTTTGAGAAATTAAAAAGCAAAGTAACAACAGAATCTAGAAGATCCAGATTATACATGCAGACATGTTGCAAATTAGCTGTATAATCATATACAACTAGGGAGAGTTCTGGCCACTCTGGATCTTAGTTTTCATGCTGTAAGATGCAAGAATTGGACTAGTTCAGTAATTCTCAGCTTTTTTTTTTTTTCTTGCTAACAAACCTAGGGGGAACACTCCATTAGGTACATTGTCTTTGTGGGAATAGATGTAGTAGGGTCATAGCAGAATAAGAATGAATGTTCAGAATATGTGTACGTGTGGTGTTTACTATTACAATATTTCAGTGAAGAAATAAGGGAGATGATGATCAAGTGATTTTCCAAAAGTTTCAATTTTATACCTTAGATAAAATAAGAACTCATTTAAAGCAGATGAAGGGAAAGTTTCTCTTTAGAGAAGAATTCCAAATAATAAATGAACAAGGAATAACTGAATATCACCACTATGCAACTCCTAATGAATTTGGGTGATAGGTACATAGGAGTTCGTTATTCTATTCTTTCTCTTCTACCTGTTTACATTTTCCATGAAAAAGTTTTTAAAAATAGTCATAGTAGAAGAAGGATTGTGCTTGTGGTCACAAGTCCCAAGCTGAATCCTGCTATACTCTTCCTATTAGTTAAAAGTCCATGGGAAAACAATTTAACTATCTTTGAGGTTTATCTGTAAAACAGGTAAAATAATCCTGGGATTGCTGTGAAGATTAAATGAGCTACATGTAAATGGCCCCAGAACTGTGACTTTATATAGCAGATCCTTAAAAAAACAAAAAAGCAACTTCCTTTCTGATACATGTAAGTCAGCCACACAGTACCTTGAGCATCTTTTGCATGCTGAATAGATTCTATAGTTTGCTTCATCACCCCATCATCTGCAGCTACAACCAATATGACAATGTCAGTGACCTGAGCACCTCTGGCTCTCATTGCTGAGAAAGCAGCATGTCCTGGAGTATCAAGAAAAGTTATCTTTTCCCCAGAAGGCAAAGAGACTGTAGAAACAAAATCCAAGAAAATCAAGGACTCAAATATGTACTTCCTCAATATGAAGGAACGTATATGACATTATCGAACATAATCAATAATTCTTTAAAATAATTTTATTCCTTCCATTAATGTCAATCAGAACAACCCAGATAATCATTTCACAATGAAAAGCGATAAAATACCAATTAGACCTTTTAAGGTTTTCTTTTCATGTATTAAGTTTCAAACTAAGACTCCTCATATTTCTAGAATATAACCACTTTCATAAATGTACCAACTGATATCTATTCTGGAGAGAGAACAGACCCATAGTTGTACAGGCAGCCACCCTGACATTAGCAAACCACAGCTGCACAACTGCCTTGAGTCACAGAAAGGCAATTTAGCATACAGTTAGTAGCTCAGGATTTGAATCCAACAACCCTGGGTTTAAATCCTGGCTTAGCCTCTTACTAGTTATGTACTTTGGGCAAGTTACTTAACCTCAAAAAGTCTCAGCCTCCTTATCTGTAAGCAGGAATATTAATACCTACCTCATGAGGTTGTTGTGAAGATAAAATGATAAAGCATATAAGGTGTTCAGCACAGTGCTGGGCATACGCTAAGTGCTCAGTAAATGGTACTACTATTTAATTATTATTAGCAACATTATCATAACCTAGCACTGGAGGCTACATAAACATAATTAATCAGTAAAAAATTTTAGGTTCATTAGATCAAAGAATGAACTAGAATAAAAAAGGTAACATAATTTTCTTCTTATAGAAAGTACAAAGTAACCTTTATTAACCACGTGGTTCTATAATTCATCAAACCAAGCGCTGTAAGCTTTAGCCTTTCCTTTTACTTTGAATTTGTATATTTCATATTATGACATTTGGTTTAAGAAAATATAAGTGAGGTTCCCAAGCACATTGTAAGGTAATTTGTGTTCATACCAAGAAAGGCACCAATGTGCTGAGTGATGCCTCCAGCTTCCATTGCTGCCACTTGAGTTTTTCGAAGTTTGTCAAGTAACGTCGTTTTCCCATGATCAACATGGCCCATTATAGTAACAACTGGGGACCTTGGGGTTAATAAAGCTGGATCTGCCTGGGGCCTACAATTAATAGCAAAGGAGTTTCATTTCTTAAATATCGGAAACACTTTATAGCCTGTGAATTGGTTCACAGTTATCTCTGTGAGCTACCATTAACAATAAAACCCAACATTCAGCTTTGATTACAAATAACTATATTGCCCTCCTATGCATATGACAGAATATTTCTTTTTTTTTTTTGAGACAGAGTCTCACTCTGTTGCCCGGGTGAGTGCCATGGCATCAGCATAGCTCACAGCAACCTCAAACTCCTGGGCTCAAGCGATCCTCCTGCCTCAGCCTCCCAAGTAGCTAGGACTATAGGTGCATACCATGATGCCAGGCTAATTTTTCTATTTTTAATAGAGACAGGGTCTCGCTCTTGCTCAGGCTGGTCTTGAACTTCTGAGCTCAAGCGATCCTCCTGCCTCAGCCTCCCAGAGTGCTAGAAGTACAGGCATGAGCCACCGCGCCCAGCTATGACAGAATATTTAATGACTGCCTACCTACAGTTGGCATCTTCATTACAATGATCAGAATTGAATCAAATTGTAAAATTCAGACCAGTGTATACACTCAACAAACTAAGAAAAATGACTCTGAGAGTTTTATAATAACCTGAATATATTTTCTGATGCTTTCAGCACTTCAAAGAAAAGTTTATTCTATACTCACACATCATTTTAATTATGAAAGAAATGTTAAGCCAATCTTTCCATTAAAAAGTGTAAATAAAACTATGTAGTCTCCCTCCCCCAATACATATGGTTAAGTTTTACCTTCTTACAGCATCTTTATTTTCTTTGACTTTGTCCTTTTTTAATTTGCTCCATTTTAACTTCATCCCTGCCTTCTTTATCACTTCTTTAATCCAGACTTCATCTAAACGTGAGTCTGCTTCTAGTGAATCTATGTCAATAGCAGTGTTCAATAAAGCTTCATATACAAAATCTGGTTGGAATAAAATAAAACCTTTTAGGATGATGAATTAAATGCTCAAGAAAGTGATCTTTATTAACAAATGTCTATATAAACAGCACACTCAATGAAAGGAATAACTATGTAAACTGTTTCTCTTATGTTAACAAATCATGAAGATGCTAACAAATTTTAAGTCTTTAAAATATGCATTTATATTGACATTTCTGCATATTCATAAATATTCAAATATTTATATACCTTCTAAACCATCTGAATCATTAATAAAACATCAAATTGCATATTGTATAAATTTATAGTTAGTTAATATAGTAGTTAATCACAGTATATTTCTTTGAAAACTTGTAGTCACACATGTCAGGCATATACAAATGTGTGTGTGTATATACAGTCCATTCTCGGTATTTACAATAGTTACGTTCTCTGACGAGAAATACAAGGTTGAGTTCCTCCAAGCCGCTAGCCACATTTCATCAAGTGATCAATACCTAATCTTGTTTTATGTGTTTCTGCTTAAAGACATTTTTAAAAATACATATCATTGATTCATTAATGTTGAACTCATGGCCAAGAGTACTATAACTCATGCCTGAATGAGCTTATCTAAGACACGTATTTTCTCCGTAAGGCACATCACAGCCATCTTGTGCTTAAAGACACTAGGTAGCACTTCAGCATTATGCTTAGGGGCCATTTTAAACTATGAAATCACCAACAAAAAGCATAAAAACGTGAAAAATGTGACACTAAATAGATCACAAAAAGGATGCTTGTTTACAACATGTATAGTGCCACCTTGTTCAACCACAGCTGGAATACACACATTGGGCAATTCAAATTTTTCACCACTCTGCACATGTTCAATAATAACTGCAAAAGCACCCTGAGTTTTGAGCTACAAATACATTTTAGTGAGCAGTTGAATGTGTAAACACAGAATCCATGAATAATGAGGATCAACTGTATATACATACATAGACACATACACATAGTACGTATCTAAGAATACACATACCCACAATTTATTTACTTGTTTACGTATCTATTTAGGGTGTCCAAAAAGTCTTGAAACACAGGAAAAATATTTATTTACTTTCATTTCATTTAATGTGCCTTGTTTTAATCTCAGTCATATTTCCCTGTGGATGATAAATAAATGTATCTGTGATAATAATGAAATAAGTAGTTTTATGTTTCCAGACTTTCAGTCACTCTATAAAAGTAAATTTATTTTTATTTATTTATTTCTACTTTTAATTTTTTTATTTCTTTTTTTTCTTCTTCTTTTTTTTAAATACAGGGTCTTGTTCTGTTGCCCAGGCTGGAGTGCAGTGGTGCAATCATAGTTCACTGCAACTTCTAACTCCTGGACTCAAGCAATCCTCCTGCCTCAGCCTCCCAAGTAGCTGGAACTACAGGCATGTGCTACCACGCCTGGCTAATTTTTTAATTTTTTTGTAGAGATGGGGTCTCGCTATGTTGCCCAGGCTGGTCTTAATCTCCTGGCCTCAAGCAATCCTCCCATCTCAGCCTCCCAAAGTACTGGGATTACAGGCATGAGCCACCATGCCCAGCCTAAAAACATATTTAAAGAATAGATATGAAAGAAAGGCATCTTGAGGGTAACATTACACTAAAAGAACATCCTATTCAGTGGTGTGCTAGTAAATGTTTAACAACTAGGCTCTCAAAAACAAATTCCTAATTTATAGTATTTCCCAATTCCCATGGTGCAAATATATCCCCCAGGGTTGATTTCCTGCTACCAACATGCAGTCACTGAATGCAGAAATGGGAAGAGATGCAGGGTAGCACGCTACTGTGCAGTATTCCTGCCATACAGATATGACAGGTATAAATAACCTCAAGAATACACATAATAGTAAAATGCAATAAAATTATTAGGAAGTGAACAGTTTTGATGAGTTTTTACCTTTAAGATTTAATTTTTAAAAATGGTTATATTTAACAACCAGTTCACATGATTCCTTAAAATTTAGAATGAGCTCACAAACTGATGCAAGCCAGCCTCAGCAAGCTACTGATCCTATTCCATAATAATGCCAAGAAACCATTTCCTATTCATCTCCCTGCCACATCCTTTCTCAAGAAAACACATTTTAAGAATGATATAACTCAAACCTTCTTTGTGCATATGCTTTCAGAGAACTATGAAACTCTTTTAAAACATAAAAATTATAATGAGTACAATGCTGTTTCTAATAATGGTAAAAATTCCTAATAATCTAGCTACTACAGTTTTCTAATACGTTATCCTGAATTTTTAAGAAGTAGTCTATACATAAGGATAATCTGTTCCTCTCTGTATTAAGTGCATGTGGTATTGACATATTTTATCTTTATCTAAGTAAATAAATATTTACAGGTAGAAAAGTATCCAAAGCACTTTAATCAGAAATATTACATCATGCTATTTTAACTAATCCAGGAGAGGAGAAAAAATATATACTCATATTGCTAATATATATATTGTAGTTAAAAATAAGCTTCAAATAGATAACTTTCATTTCAATCATAGCAAATCAGTTTGGGGTTTAGAGCACTGCTCCATGGGACTAAATTTATATTTTAATTATTCTATTTATTTGGTGACACTAAGGAATTATTATGGTTATGGATTCTTCTCTCTGTGGGGAGGTAATGTTTTAAAAAAAAAAGGAACACTCATCTTTCGGAGATACATACTTAAGTATTTATGGATACAAATGATTTATTAGTAATTATCACTGCCTTATACATACATTTAAGCACATTCCATTCTTTCTGCTTTCATATATGTTTGCAATACAATTGCCAATAATAAAAAGTTTAAAAATCTAGTCTATCATCAATGCTATTAATAAAATTATATCAATACAGTTTCCCTTGGAAAAATTCAGAATGATGTAGCCATATCTATTTATTCCCCTATAGTTTTATAATTATAAAATGATTATGTAATCCAACTGCAAAGTTATAAAAATGTAAGATAGTATTCTAATTTTCTATTCTTTGTATGTGCACAAAGAGTGGTAACACTTGCAAGCAGGAAACACATTAAAATTTTAGCTCTGCTGTAATTTACAAAATAACAATTCTTCCAAGACAATTTGGTCTGTTAATAAAAGCATGAGCTCTGGAGCTATAATCCCTGGGTTCAATTCCTGGCCCTACCACGAACTAGTTGGGAAATCACGGGCAATTATTTATCCTCTCCACGTCTCACTTCCTTGACCTATAATAGGGATACCTACCTAGAGGGCATTGTGAGAATTACAAGAGTTAATACTTATAAAGTACTGGTACATATTAACAGCTCAATACATGTGCGTTATTATTATAATTCTTTCTTTTTTCCAAGAGTCTGCTTCATTTGTCACTTTACTTTGCTACAATAATAAGCTATTTCTTATATACTTAATGTCAGTTTATAATGAAAACTCAAATTTTGTTCCAACAATCCTAAATTGGTAATAAGTATATCAATGGCACAATGAAGGAATTAAGAAATGATAATCACATGCTCCTATAATCACTGCATATAAAAATAGTATTATTAAAAGTTGTAGTTATAACTACAACTATTTCTCTGCTGGCCTTACAGATATTGTCAAAACAAGTAAAAAAAAGGAAATAAAAAAATTATTTAAAAAACAAAGGGAAAGTAAATGAGTATAAGCATAGCTCCTCAGTCCAAAGACATTCTCTGGACTTATTCTAATAGCATACAAAATTTCTGAGAAAGAAAGGTTAATCCAGATAAGAAAGTCTTTTCCACTTTTATTAAAAGTAAAATCTTGGAGAACTACATGTGGCAAAGAGCAAGAAACTAGGGTTTATGACCTAAAGTAAAAAAAAACTGGAATGATTTAATATCTTTTTAAAGTGCCAGTCTAGTTTTTGCCTTTGAATGCCTTAATCTCACTGCAAATAAAATTCCAGGTCTTCCATGTTCCCATATTTTTCCTTGTAAAATTATCTGGCTCACCTGTGTTTTTTTCCATTGCCCTGGCCAGCTCCTCAACAGTCATTCCAATCCATACTTCTATCTCCTTCTTTGATTTTGTTGAAGATAACTGAGATTTGTGTGGTCTTTCTTCCTATTAAAAAGTCAGAACATATACACAAGAAAAAAATTTAAGCGACAATTTAGACAGTGAATAACTACCACAACCACAATCTACAAAGACTCTCATAAAGTAGTTAACCCTTAGACTAAAATAAAAAATCCTCCATCCATAATTCACTGTTATTCACTAATTTCCAAGTAATCCATTGTATCAGCATTACCACACAACTAACCAGAACTTCCCTTCCTCACAAAGATCTATTGCCTGGAGTATAGCATTAAGTAATAATAAATATTGCAGAGATGATAAAATACTCAAAACACTCAAAATACTCATGGTTCTTGGCACTTTCATCTCAGACAAAATAATACAATAACTGATGAAATCTGAAACTACCTTCTTTGTTACTAGAAGCCTATATTGAGATAAAGCAGCCCCGATGAGCATGTCTATCTGCAAGGGCCGGGCGTACAGCTGAGCTGCCCACACTGGGTAAGCAGATGAAAATCCATGCCTCCACTGTGCCAATGCTCTTCTCTGACCCAGGCTATGCAGCTGTCTACAAATAGT
>RJWJ010004850.1:0-72518 GCA_004363605.1 Indri indri
TAATTTTAGAACATGGTAAGGACTTTAAAGACAAGAAGCAGTGATATACAGGTACATCAGTGAACATCTATGTGCATGCATGCACCAGTTGATTTAGTTAGGGTGGACAGAAAAGCCTTCTCAGAAGGTATGTTATGAGTAGAGACTTCAATAATAATAAGGAGTCAGACACTTGGAGAGGTATGCATCCTTTCAGGCAAAAGGAGCAGGGACTGCAAACCCCTGAGCGGGGAATGCAAGTGGAATGTTGACGCAACGGAGAGAAGACCAGATGTGGTAACCTGGGGTCAGGGAGGAAGAGAATGGCCAGTGATGAGATTAGGGAGGTGGTCAGAGACCAGATCGTGAAGGACAGGCAGGCCACGTCATGGTAGGCCATGGTAAGGCAGGCCATGGTAAGGATTTTTAAGATTTTATTCTCACGCAGAAAGAATTTATTAGAGGATTTTAAGCATAGGAGTGCCATGATCATAGTAATGTTTTTAAAAATGACCACACTTCCTTGATTGTCACCGGATCTAAATTGTACCTCAATGAACCTGACTTTAAAAGAACAGATATTAAACTTCCAGCTTCAGTAATCTATAGGAAATAGAGGGAAAGCAGACTGTGTTTAAATGACACTATAGGAATATAATCAGCACAATTCTGATTTTGTCCTGAAACTCTACAGGACAACACTATCCAGTTTCTTGAACAAAATTTCAAGAAAAATATTGCTAGAGGAAAAACTTATAGATTATAAAAACCTTAAGAGACATATTAATCATCACAAAGTATGGGACTTGTTTGGATCTTGATTCAAGTTATTAAATAAACAAATGGACAATTAGAGACATGTGAACACAGATGAGATGTGATATTAAGGAATTTGGTTCTTGGGGTACAATATTATTAATACATGTCTGTTTAAAAAGTGGAGGCCCGATATTTTAGAAATACATATTGAGAAATTTGCATATGAAGTATGTCTGTACTTTGCTTCAAAATAATAGTAAGATGGAGGAGGTGAGGTTATAGAGAAAACAGGATTGGCCATGCTGAAGTGAATTAATGAGTTGTCTGAATACGTAATGCTATTATATTATATTTTATGCTATGTTATGTTATATTCATTATAATATATTATATTACTATTTCAGTATATGTTTGGAGTTTGCCATCATAATATTTTATGTAAAAAACCCTATTTATTTTGTGGAGTTGGAAGATAGAATGTCAAAAGTGGAAGAGGAGAACAATTAGTAGGCTCTCAGTTTTCTGGACAAGACATAATGAACCCAGGTGAAAGTGCTAGAGGTAGTAAGATGCAGATGGATACAGTACATATTTTGGAGACACAGTCGATAGCTATCACTGAAGTATTGGATGCAAGTGAAGGTAAGAGAGAAAACAAGGGTAACCCTCTAGGGTTCTGGTTTGAGCATTGAGTAAATGGTGATGCCATTTGCTGAGAAAGAATACCTTTTGGGGGACAAATGTTAGAAGCACATCTAAAATAATGAGGTGTGCTGAAGGCAAATTGTCTGGTGGTGGGATTAAGGGTAGGTTAGAGGGGTTGAGGCTTGGAGTCAGGGAGTCCAGTGAAAGACCATTGCGGTGATTTGGGTGAGAGATACTGAGCACATTGACTCAAATGATGAAAGTTAGAATGGAGAGAAGACAAGGGATCTAGAACATATTTAGGAAGAAGGATCAACGTGACTTAATTGAAGGGGAAAGGAGAGGGGAAGAGCCCTGAGTGCCTTCAGGTTACGGTGGGCATATGATAGATGGTGAGCAGTATCTGTCAGGACAAAACAAGTTTTGAAGGACAAGATTCAAAGTCCGGGTTTGATTTTGAGATGCCTTTAGTAGGGATGTCCTGTACAGTTAGATATATGAGTCTGAAGCTTAGGGAGTGAAGTGGACAAGAGCCTGTTGGTGGTGTAAGTGTGAGCAAAATTGCCCAAGGAACTTACAAGAAGAAGAGAGAAGCGAACAGGGCTGGAGATGGAGCATTGGGAAGTGCCAACATTCCAGCAGAGGATGAGGAACAGGAGGTGTAGGGAAGATCGAAACCTGACAAGGGAGGAGATGCCTATAAGAGGAATGGTATAAAACTAAAGCATGAAAGAGTTTCATGAAGGACATTTTGTTTGGTGTTATATATTGCAGGGGTGTCTGTAAGATTTAGATTGGAAAGTATCCATCAGATTTGGCAATTAAAAAGCCATTGTTAAGTTTTAGTGAGGTCACAGACAGTAGAAGGCAGGGCTGCATTGGATTAAGCAGCTAATGGGAGTTCAGAAAATGGGGACAAAGAATACCTACTCTAGACAAAAATTAGGTGAAAACTAAATAGAAATTAGGAAGATCAAGAAGGAAAAAAATTATCAAATATCAACATACTTGGATTGTTAGAGGTTTTCCTCTATTGCAATTAATAATCAGGGATTTTAACTTCTGTTTGCTTTATGGAATTGGATTATTCATGTGAAGGTTTTATGTTATATATCACATTTAGGAATTTATAATTAGGAACATATTTGAAAGAAATCTGCAGCCAGACCTTTATAATGCAAAAGTGACCTCTAACTGCTAAACTTAACTTGTGTATTTGTTGCTTAAAGAAAAGCCTTTGCAAGAATGTAATGGGTAAAGAATTCTCTGTGCAGAAAATAACAGATGTTTGGGTCATAATATAGACTTGCTTTTTGAGTGTATCATATAATTATTCTGGTCTGATTGCTTGATTAGGAATCACTTAATAAAATAGAGAAAACAGATTGGAAAATCTAAAGCAGAATATTTTTACACATGGTGATTTCCCAGTACCTTGTACAGAGCTTGTTTTTGGAACGAATGGTTAAATTTGTGATTATATGTATCAGATAAGCTTATTGGAACTGCTAGTTCTATTCACAGAAAGTTGTTCTTTCCAAAATTTGATCAGGTGGTTTAAAACATTTTGTAATTAACTCATGTAGAAGCCCTCTGACCAGTGGACTTTCTTGTTTGTGGTGGTGGTGGTGGTGTTTTTATTTACAGGCTTTCAATTTGGACTGGTACAAAATGACAGGTTAGTCATTTAGCCAATACATTGGCTGGTTGATTAGTTAATTAACCAGTTGATTGATTGATTGATTGATTAGTTTGTACAGTAGAAGTTTTGAGATGGTAATACAGGCTAATGCAGAAGCTATCTCAAAATTCTTCCAATATCCAGAAGTAGCACATTTCCAAATTAAAATAGTCCTGATTTGATGAGAGGCCCCAAAGTTTTAATGTTACGGGTGTAAGTTTTCAATGGAAAAGGGCTTGGTCTCATTGCCTTCATGTGTAAACCTTTGTTAAAGGTACTAAAGTTTGCTAATGAAAAGGAAATTACCTCCTACCATTAAAACTATCATGGGTTATTCTTAGAGCCTATGGAAAAATCATTCTCAAGGCATTCATATTTCACATTTCTTATTCTCAAGTGTATAGTCAGTAATCTTGGATCTTGAATCTTTATTTCTTTGCTCTATAGACCAGGACTAACCTGACATGGAGAAGGTTTGATGACGGGCATGAATATCTGTCATTATACTCCATTACATGAAAAGAGCATTGTCTAAGACCTATCCAAAGTGGAATTAAAAAAAAAAAATTTAACAGTAATAACAAACAAACAAACACAGGTTAAATTTTCCTTACTTTTGTACAGCCTTTGGCCATTAGATTTAATCAAATTTTAGGCTTTTCCAAAACAGGCTGCGAAATCCCTCCTGTCAAATTTTTTTTACAAATGTTGTTTTCCATGTTATCCATGAGAACAGCCCATTGGATCAAAGGAAATCATATTGTATCAGTGGCAATGATTGTTTCGTACAGCAAAGGGCATGGTACAGGCTTGTTGATAGCTGGAATTTGAGTGCCCTTTTAGTTCTCTTTTTTTATATGTAGACAAATCTCTTTAGAGTCTCCAAATGCTTATTTTATTTTGCTTTCTGCTGCTCCTGCCTTTACTTCTTCAGTGAGTCACTTATGGAAAGAGTTACTTGCTTGAGTTGATTTAATTCATATCACATAAAAATTCTTTTTGCACTTACGTCAAATTGATTCTATTATTCACAATAATATTTTACCCTTCTCGTAACAGTAAAATGACAAGGGATATTTTTGGACAGACTCTGTAGTTCCTATGAAAAAGAACTTGGAAAAAATGGTCTTTTTCAGAATAATATCACTGGAGAAACATAGCCATTTCAGAGCTGTAGATTACTTAGGAGAACATTTAGCTTAACCTCCTCAAAGAGGAAATTTGAGCCTGAGGAAGCAAAATAACTTGAAAAAACATCTATAAAGCTTGTTATAATGCCTAAATGAAACTAATCACATGATACTAAGTTGTTTGTTAACTCTTTATTTTTAAAACAGAAAAATTAACACTGTATTTAGAAGTCTCCTTTTGAGAAAAATTATAGCTGCCTGTGGGTTAAAGGAATCTAGAATGAAATAAATTATAGCTATTCAAAATTTGTTAATAATCAATGAATAATAATAATTTCTTTTAATTATTCCAGGTGGGAGTTTCCTCTTGAGGAGTATTACACACTTAAGAGATAAGAGATCATTTTGCAATGATAGGGAATTTTTCCCTCTAATTTAAGGTTCCTTTACACAAGAAATAATTCAATACAATTAATATATTTAAAATTCTTTTTGCTTGATGACATTTTTTTCATAAAACCCTCTAGGACTCATTTGCAAAGCTGCTTTGAAGTTAATTTCATGCAGATCTTCCTGATTTGTACTTGTGGTGAATTATTGTTAAGCTAAAAGAAAAATATCTGAAAAACTCAAATCTTCAAAACTTACCATTTATTTCATCTTTTGTTTAAATTGGTTTACTTTAAACCATGCAAGTGATACCAAGTACTTCAAGTCGCTAATAAATTAAACAGGCGTGATAAAATCTTGCTATGAATTAATATAGGATACAGGAGAATTTCTGCTTAATAATCCAGGTGTCTTCACCCAAGAACACTTATTAAGATACCTATCACCTCATTAAAATGTCCTTACAAATAAAAACCTCTTCTTGAGTGTTCTTTTCCTTTTAAACTGTAATTTGAATAATTGGGGGAAGGGCATTTTCATTATGTAAATGATTTCCGGTGCTCAAATCGGAGTTGCTTAATTGTCAGTGAATAGGTCAGTTTATATTTCCTCATTAATATTTAAAGTTTTACTTGAAATCACTTCATGGCTCAAATGACCAGCTTCTGTCTTGTGGCATTAATTTAATTTATTGTGACCACGATGTCAGTTTACTTTAAACTGTGGTGTGTATTTGTGATTGATAATCACCATTCATTGCTGGTTGGTAAATTAAAATTGTAAGAACAATTGGAAGATATGTGTAATTCCAGGGAAAGACAGCTGACAACATTTCATGTGTCTCATTTCTAGAAATATAATAAAATTTAGTGACTAAATACTTAAACTGATGATTTTGGAAGAGGAACTCATTGTACAACAGAATGTAAAATGCTTTACATAACACATGTACTCTTTTCAGTGGGTTCATTATTCACATGGAGTGTGTCTAATGAGCGTTTTAGCTTCTTACTTAGAAAATATACTCAACTCTCAGTTATAGGCTTTTGGATTCTCTAGTTTGTGGATTATCTGTAACAAAATGTTAATCCCAGCCATGATTCTGAGTCAATTCCTCTGCTCAGGAATTGTAATTCATTTTTAATATTAGCCTTAGGAGAAGAAACATGATTAGAAATGCAGAATAATGCTTTCATTCAAAACCAATTAAAACAACTTCTGGATTTTCCAGCATAATGGGTAATTCACAGCACTGCACTTCTCCATTATAATAGATCGAGTTTGATGTATTGAAAGATGATTTAAAACTCAGTCAGTAAAATATTTTTCAAGAAAGCATTTGATTTTAGTTTTTACTGATGAGGAAAATTCTTAGTTTTGTGTTTCATTGGAACACTATGGAATTGCATTATATCTTGGCAAAATAAAAGTTCAGTTTCTGTTTTTGATCTGTTATAAAAGTCATGTTTTATATAAACTATACCATATTTGCTTTAAGCTAGCCATTCATTACCCTTCCATAAAGTATCATTTTATAGTGTGATGTACAGAGAAACGTCACTTACGAAAGTTATTTATTTGAGGCAGTGTTACATAATCTGGTATATTTTTATTTCAAGCAGGAAGAAAACAGTTGAAAAGAAGATAGTAAAAGGCATATTCTATAAATTCATATTATTTTTGATAGATCCATCGGCAATACTTTTTAGAGATCTTTGTGTTTAAAACCAAAGATGGTAAATGTTATTTACCATTGAGAAAGTATGTGGCTTATTATTTGGATATGAGTGGGTTTGTTAGTGGTGAAATAAAACTTGATATATAAAAAGATTTTTAATAGTTTTCCAGCTCGCAGCATTTGTGCATCTTAGACAGTACGCTCCACTGGGTTAGAAGGGCCTTGCGTTATTGAATGTCAAAGAAGAGCTTTTCTTCAACTGTGCAGCATGCTTGTGCAAAAAGGAACGTGGGAAGGAAGCCTGTCAGATGTACTTTAAATTAAATAAAAAGAATTCAGTCTAACCATATTATTCACCCAGGCCTTACCTTTGAACTGACCTTTCTTTCCAGCTGTTTTCTTAAGACGATTGAAATACTGAGTCAGGATAAATAAATAAGTACATTTTGAAAGGTCGACAAAACATCTGCAATGCAAGTCATTATGAAAAAATAAAACGAGAAATGTTTTAAATTAAAAAATCTAGAAAGGATTTTTTTCCCATTCAATTAGACCTCTGTGAGTCTGTGCTGCCTCACTGTTTCCAAGGCAATACGGTATGGATTCAAGCAAGAGCTTTCTTCCTTAGTGTCTTTTACAGTTTCTGCATGCAGTGTGTACAAATTCATAGAAAGATTTCTTATTTACTTTTATTATTTTTCAATTTAATTTAAGTAATTTATTTTTTGAGACAGGGTTTCATTCTGTTGCCCGGGGTAGAGTGCAGTGGCATCATCATAGCTCACTGCAACCTCTAACACCTGGGCTCAAGTGATCCTCCTGCCCCAGCCTCCTGAGTAGCTGGGGCTACAGGTGCACGCCACCACACCTAGCACGGAAAGATTTCTTGAATTTTGGGAATGCTCTTTTGAGGGTAGGCAACATCTAAAAAAGGTAAAGATTTACCAACCCACCTGGGTACCAAACATATGCATTTCATTTATCTGTCATTCAAGGGAATGTCAGCTTTTGACTAAAAATCTGTAGAGTGTTCTTTAGGAGCACTGTTGATACTTAGTCACAATGATAGAATGTTGCTCTATTTATGTCATCTTGGACTTTTAAAAATATGGTTTCCCTGATTTTCAAGGGTGCAGAAGAGAAGATATAATCTCTTGCCATGAATAGTGTGTACTATACTGAACTTTTAACTCGATGATATGTTTCCAATGTGGTTAATTTTTAATCTCTGTAGATGGTGGCAGTGAATGTTCACTCTTGTTTTGACTGCTTGAAGTCTTTAAGTGAACTGTGGTCGGACTTGACAGAGAAGATGCAAATACAGACCTTTGACTTTGGAGTAGTGTTCCCAACCTCAAATGGCTTACACTTTTGGGTCCCCTCCCAACTTTATCCTTGGAGTTAACCTGGAAACCCTGAAATTTCACACTTAGATCTCAGACTCTCTTTGACCAGACTGATCAGTTGTACATAGTTAATATGAGTTTTGCTTAAATGTAAGAATAATCAGACATCAGATATTTTTTAAGGAATTCAATTTGGTCAGTTTGACAGTAGAAGAGAATATGCATACCCTTTTCCACTGTTAATCTGTCAAAATTGTTAAGTGGATGGGAACTAGTTTCTTTAGAACTATTTCCTTATCTTTTTTCTTAGAAGTAAATTGTTTTATCATTTGATTTGATTTTACTTGCTGAAAATGCTAAAACATGGCATTGTCTGAAATTAAAACAATGCAGAAAAGTAAAAAGAAGAAACTTCCCAGATCCTAGGTCGAACCACTATTAATATCTAGGTGACATGCATTCTTCTGCAGAAATGCATTTTTAAAGCATGTGTGTATGTGTATACATACAGGATTATAGGTACATGATATATTTAACTTCATGTAATAAGATTCACTTATATATGCAGAACTACACATTCCATTTTTGACTTCACGTTATAGTGTGCTTCTTTGTCAATAAAATTTTCAAAAACACGATTTAATGCCTGTGTAGTACATAATTCTGTTTAATGCATTTTAATTCATTTACCCATTCTTCTGCTACTGATTGCTTCTAATTTTATAAATAATGGAAATACTTGCATTTTGAATATTCTTATGGCAGTTCTTTAAAATACTTATTTCCATTTCTTTTTGCATTATTCCCCCATAACCCAGAATGACTGTGCCTGCTCGTCTGTCAGTTTCAGGATCACAGATATAGACATAAGTCCCAAAGGCAGGTCCCAGCTCACAGCTAAAAGGACAAGCCTGTTAACTGTGAGGAAATATTTTAACCTGAGCCTCTCCAATCTAAGGAAAAGAGTTTATAGCAATTAATTTTGATAAAGCATATTTAATCTTTTGCCTTATCGCCTGTCATTTAATTTATGAATGCAACATACCACATAGGCCAAACGAAAGTATAAAAGAATATAAAGCAAAAAGTTGCTATTTCTCTCCAGCCCTTCACCATCCCTTCAGTCTTCCCTTCTCTCACTACCCCATGGTAACTTTTATGTTAACATTTTGATACACATCATTCCAAACTTTATTGTAGGCTTGCATACATAAATACTTAAATGAGCGTTACTATTCATTTTATTCTCTGATGTGCTCCCCCCCACCACCTGAACTTATACATCATGGTCAACCCTGTAGTTAAATGTATGTATCTAATTTTTTCTTTTTAACCGTGCATAGTAAACCACCATTCCGCAGGTGAGGTGACATGTTTCCACCGCTTTTGTGCCCATGGTTTTTGGTGTGCTCACTCCCACCAGCCAGCCTGGGCTGCTGCTGCCAGAGTTTGCTTTGTGTTCTCCTGTGGGCAGCCCTGATGAAAGGACTGACGGGCAGAGGTCTCTCTGGGATAACACAGAATGTGACCGGAGCCACATCCAAAGCTTCCCTGTGCGACCAAGCCAGAATTACCCACTGTGGGACGTTGCTTGAGATGGCACGGTGGCCTCTCTGTCTTCCCTATCCCTCCTCCCTACCTGTTTCTCCCAGGAGCACTTCCAAATAAATCATTTTTACAGGAACGCCATCTAAGGGCCTGGTTCTGGGGGACTCAATCTAAGACACGTAGTATGTATAATAATTTTCTTCCCTTTCAGTAGTTTCTGTTTTTTGACTCTTGACAACCGAAAGGTTGTTCAATATTCAAACTCACATACATCCAGGATTTATTGTGGTAGGATAGATTCTTCCTAGCATTGATGTTGCTGTGTAAAGTAGTTAATTTTTGCATTTTAATAGAGCCAGAAGAAGGATACCAAAATGGGGCAGTTAATTCATACTCCTTCTAGTAATGGCTGAGTGTTTCCACCTGTCTTCCTGTACTCTTAACAGCACTGGGTTTACCAATCTTTAAATTCTTTCTTAATCTGATGAGTCACAATGGTTTCTGCTATAATTTCCCTTTGCGTGATTACTAGAGAACTCAGGTCTCCTTTCCCACGCGGATTGGTTTGTTTGTGCTCAGTTTTGCCACTTGCGTTTTCTTTGTGAATTGGCAGTTCATTTCTCGTTTGTCCCTTTTCCCATTGTGTGGGTTGCCTTTTTCTTATCAATTTGCAGGATATGTTTGTATTGGCATAGCTTAACTCTTTGTCTGCATACATGCTGAAACTATTTTCTTCCAGTCGTCGTGTGTTTGGACTTTCAAAAATCATTTAGAACGAGAGGCAGATAGAAATACTGAGGATGTTTCTAAGGAAACATCCACAGTTTGGGAACCGTGCCTGCCCGTTTGGTTCACAGCGTACTGATGTACACGTTTGTGAATCGTACGCATCGTTGCTATTTGGGTCAGCGCGCACAACTTGAGTGAGAGCAGACAGTCCTATTTATGGGGATATGCTTTAGGGATTCCTACAACAAAGCTTTTAGCATTGGTCCTGCCGGCTGTCCCACTTACAGCTGTGTGCTCCACGGGGAGACATGAGAGGAGGAAACAGATCAGAGGTCTGGCTGGCCAAGTGTGTGGTTAGCAAGCACTTGTAAGAAAATGAGCTTCCACCAGAGAACGTGAGAGGATCAATTCCATTGTGCCTTCCAGATCAACTCATTTATACCCTTCAACAGAGACGTGAGCTCCAAAGTTAAATTTTAGGCTTGAATTATCTGTCGTGATAGTTTATATTGATTAAATTATTAGATGCACATCTGTGCGCACGAGCACACATGCACACACACACACACACACACACACAGATCCTACTCTATTCCATTATATCCTGTGGTTAATCTGAGCAAAGAAATAGAAACTTTCTTTCTAGAACTTCTTGCTCCTTTGCACTGTTCACCTTTTATTTCCTTTCTGACCCATTCCTTAATTTTTCCATATTATTATACCTTTTGTCTAATTTTCAGTAATCGGAAGTATAAAAATATTTACTGTTCAAAACAAATAAATGACTACATAATCAACAGACTTTTTCTGAAGGACACTTTTCTCTTTGAAATAAAGTGTTAAAAATGTCTAATGAATATTATTTAAGCAAAGGATTTCTGTATCTAGTTTGTAGCCCCCACTATAGAATCATTAAATAGCATGGTCCCAGGTTTACGGAGATAATCTTTTTAGTCTCCAAATTCCTCAAAGCTTCTTTGGCCTTGGGGTTGTCAAACTTGCTTTTTATTGATCTCTGCATTTCAACTCATGCACGTAAAAATTTTTTTTCCCACTAATCACAGGAAAGGAGCAACCCTGTGATATATACGTTTCCTAATTAAAGCTTAAATCTAGTTCTCTGCAATTGCACTTCTGAAATGTTGGAACCACATAGTGAAATATTTTTAACTTTTTCCATCCATCACACTGGTTTTTAGGTTGCTGGTAATGTCAGCCAGAAAAGTATCTGAATTAGGGGCATTTTTCATAAAGATTTCTACTACCCTTCTTAAATGGGTGAGTTAGTATTAAAGATATCACTGGAATTTATCCCAAAATGTAATTGAATTTTTTATTGGTTTTAGGATATAGTTTAGTTGTTCAGTTCGGACCTGAACCATAGGAAGTAAAGAATGTGGCACAAGTTGGTGTCTGAATAGCAGTAAAATTTTACAAAGGAACTAGATCTTTTAGGAAGTCAAGCCCTTTGCCCAGAGATACTGTTCATTGGCGTTTTAATGAACAGTCTCTTTGGTATGTGAACGAGGATGGCAGTGCTAGGTGAGAACATTTGGGGTGTTACATTTTGGCAAATAATTCATTATTTCAAAAGACATTTAAAGATCACCTACTTGGATATCTAATAGAGTTGGCTATTCTGCCACTTTGTGGTGATTTGGACAAATCTATTTCATTAAAGCCAACAGTTCCTCCTTTAAAAATTTCACCATGATATTTTATGTTCTTCCCATAAGGAGTTCTGTATTTGTTTTAGATGAGAGCAAAGGTTTTGATTCTATTTCTTTTTACCTTTTTCTCTTTTTGTATGGTACAACCTCTATGAATCCAGGGCTATTGTTTTAATATGACAACGGTGATGACCACATTTTTTTGGGTGAATGAGATGAAAATGATACAATAACAAATGATCAACAAATGTTAGGTGTTAACACCTGCCTGGTGTTTTGCTCAGCACTTTATAAACATTACACCATTTATAGCGCCCATATGTACTAGGTAGTGCAATTATCCTTGTTTTATAGACGTAAAGGAAAAAAACAAAAACAAAAATAGGTTAAGTAACTTGGCTAATAATATACCTTGGCTAATAAAGTAAAATTTCATAAATTCTTATTTGGCATTTAGGATATCCTAAAATATAAATTCTTTGGAAAAATGAAGTTTAATGCTTTTTAGTGCTTTCAGTAAGTCAAACTAACAGGTTAAATTACTACATCCTCTGGTTTTGTTTTTGTTTTTTGTTTTTTCTTGTACAAGCAAATGGTTAACACCATCCATCTTGAGCAAGAGCCATCGTAACTGGAAAAAAATGGTGAAATCTACCAAATTCTAAGTAAAGAACTGTACCTCTGTAATTCTTTGTATTATTATTCCTGTTTAATAAAGCCTGTCTTTATCCCACAAAGTTACCTTTGAGCCAAGCTGTGAGCCATAGTCCCTACAAGTCCCAATCTGAATGCCTAAATCTTTGGGTTTTATTCATAGGAGCACGGACAAGCACAGAGTTTCAACATTGTGAGTTTACAAATGGAGTCTTACATATAAATACCAGTTAAGTGGCAGTGTTCTTTGGGCACTTGATGAGGGAGGGTGAGGACCTTGCTCATCATACCTTAGAGCCTGAGCTCAGATAGAGCACAGGTTAGAGGGAGGCATCCTTTTCTGCTGTATATACTTGCTTGGCAGCCACAGTTTGGGAGTCCCCTTTGACCCTGTTAATAGGAGAATTTGGGGCCATTCAGGAGCTAGAGGCTTCGTCCCCTCTGTTAGGAGTTAAGAGTTATGTTTATTTCTTCAGTGAACTCACTTGGCAGGTAACATATATTATGATTTTATGATTTCATTTTCTATCTGAGAAACTAATGTTAGTAGTATAGATTTATGTCACAGGATAGGATTTGTTATTAGATTACTTCTGTCTTTGTTGTGGCGATGAAGGTTATTGACTTGTAAAAGTGCGTTGTTCTATTGGTTTTGAGTTAACTAAGGCTTATTGTCATGTAGGTTGATGGTCAGGAGACCCTTTCAGGTTAGTCTCCTTTTCTGACTGATTGCTCTTGCTCTCCTCATGGGGTTGTGGCCTCTCAGTAAACAGAAAATTAAAATACAGAAGACAAGAAATGTTCGGCGGACAGAACCTTAAGGATTTTATTGGCCCTTTTCCATTCCTTACTCTGTAGAAGTCTTGTAATGTCCCGGATCAAACACACTCAGAATGAAAAGCTTTCACAAAGGTTATCACTGTAACTTCCCAGTATGTCCATTAATTCCTTCCCCTTCCACGCTAAACTCTACTCCTTGCATCCACCCAGCATTTCAAGAGATACTTAATGGAAGACCTACAACGCTGCAGGGATGCCATTGGCCCTGGAGACATTGTGTTGACCGCATTAGAGAAGTTTATTGTGTGAAAAGAGAGGATTAGATTGTAGGAGTTAGGGATTATTCACTGGTGTTTGATGCCACCTAAGAAAACCAATAATTTTTCCCCGAAATGATCATGAGCTTTATCAGAAGACCTGGAAAGATCTCTTTGGACTTAAAAGTTTCCGAGAGTCATGGAATTAGAATTTGATGATGGTTTTTAGAAAAGGTGAAATAAGACATGGGGTATTTTAGGTTTAACAACAGAACAGAAGATTTTAATGATTTGCTCTTAGTCCTGAGGGAAGAAAATAGAAAACAAAGAAAACACAACAAAAACACATATTGAATTCAGTGGGTCTCAATTCTTTATCCCACTCTTCCTTTCCCCTTTCCCTAACTATACTGTAAAAGATCGTCCCAATAAAGGATTCTTGTTTAAGGATTAGTTCCCCATTCACACAGGAAAGGTGATAGCACGCACGGACAGGCCTGTATTTGAGATGCTAATAGATCCCTGCTCCCCTCCCATCCTCTCCTCTCCAGGTTTGGAGAGATAAGACAAAAATAGATCAAATAGACTAAACAGTATAATAACCCTACAGAACCCTGTTACATAAGAGAAAGGACCCAGACTGGGTACTCCAAAGTGAACAGATGTGGCTGGTTAATTCAGTTGCCCTGACCAGGCGATTAAGGGAATTAAACCTGGCACGTTTCATTACGCTGAGTATCCTCACACCCACTCTTCTTTCCGAATACAGTGCTGCTTAAAGTCTAAGAGTTATCATCGAAGACCAGGGCGAAACCAAACACCATCAATCCCACAAGTGACATTTCACCTTTTGCCCTAAATAAATGCATTTGTGAATTTAGGAAGCTTCTGCTGTGTCTACCTAAATTAATCCCCTTTTAAAAGGGTACATAAAAGCTGTTGTCATTTTGCTTTATGATTCGGCTGCCTGTTAAAAGGTTCTAAAAAATTTATATAAACCATCATGCAAACCTGTTCTCTAGCTTTAATACAAGGCTTCCTTGGGTGCAGTTTACTGATTATATATAAAGTGTATAGATGGTTTAAGTGTTTTTCTAGCACATACTAGGTTTTCAATAAACATTTTTAATTAAAGAGTGATTGTGAGAATGAATGACTAATTTATCTTTTTGTTTTTGGTTATATTTTGAAAATCCAAGTAGTGGTTATTTCAGTGTTTCACAAAACATTTTTTTCCCTTTCAAAATGCTACACTCTTAAAATGTGATGGAAGTGTAGGGAATGTAGTAATTCTTTTTTAGTTGTATCTTTGCAGAGGGGAACATTTATGATCATTTTTAAATTTAAGTAGGGGTAGTAAAAATTCTTTGCATAATGATATTGTAGCATGCTGGTATTTGGCTGAGGTTGCAACCTGGAAATCACCTCTTTAACATAGGCATTTCTCCACACAGCATATGGAACTTCATTAAAATTGCAGAAGAATATGTTTTGTGATGTGTTTACTATATATTCATATACTTCCCAGGTTCCTGGATAGTTTTTTTTTTATTAGTGAATTATTTATAAAATAAACTTGAAAAAATTTTACTCATTACCTAGAAAATTATCATAGTATGTGATTTCTGTAAAGTATTTACAAGTCGTGGTTTGTTTTTTGTTTGACATCTTGCCATTTCACAATGGCCGTGTTTCATGGTAAAGGATATCAATGTGATATCAATGTGAAACATCATGCAGTGATTCCAAGTAGGTAAATCAAGTCATGCGACAAGGACAAGATAAAAATATTTTTCTTTGATTTGAATAGACTGCCACAGATTTTCTGGACTGCAATATTGAGTTGTCATAGTAGTAACTCCAATTATACCAAAGCCATTTATTTTTCTGTCTCTCTTGTACCAATTTCTTTTTCCCTTTTCTTCCCTGAGTAATCCTCAGAGGCCCACAAAGTGAGGAGAATTCCAGTGTTGTCCTTTCCTGAAAAATCATTAGTGTACACTGTTGATCATGTTGACTAATGACATTTCTCATGCTACTCTGTTTAATTTCTGTTTCTGAGTATAATAGAAAGGAGATAAGACCAAAACCCAAAGAATCTCTGATTCTGTGTATAAAATAAAAATGAATACATGAATTGACTTTACATTAGCAAGCGATAGTTTTTCTCCTAACTTTTGGGTTGAATAAACCTGTAGTTCTTGTCTGATGGAATAAAGAAAATGTGACGTGCACATAGAGTGGAATATTATTCAGCCTGAAAAGAGAAGGAAATTGTGCAACATGTGACAATATGGATTAACCTTGAGGGTACTATGCTAAGTGTAATAAACCAGGCATGAAACACACATACTCGTTTACTTTTTTTGTCATTCTGTTCAATCTATCGTAATCTCAGTGTCAGCTTCTCCTCAGATTTTTCCTTACTTAGAAAAGAGTGGGAAAATGGCTGCCAAGGTTGGCTGGAGCCAAATGCTTTCTTGCTTATGATGTTTGGTGGTAGGCAGAGAAACTGGATCCCTGGGAATCTCTGGAGAAGGGGAGAATTCTCCAAGAAATCTCTAGCAACCCTTTATCCAAATTGCATCAGTCTTTCCCGAACTCGTGAGAATTTCTGAGCCAGTCATTTGCAAGAAGAAAGGGAATTTACTCTAAGTTTATACAAATCAGAGCTCATTCCTGAAGGTGGGATGGAATCAACTTTCCCCTCCTCTTTCTTTGCTGTTTCCATAGGGGATAACTGAACACAGTTGAGATTCCAGGAAGGAGGAAAAAAAATCATTATCCATTGTGAAAGGACAAGGGTAATCTGCTTAAGGCCTATAACTCCTTAATAATAGTGGCCCTTAAACTTAAATCCAGGTCTTTTTTATTTCAGAAGCCTAGGCTTCTATATTATCTCTTGTAATAAATATCAGGGATTTTTTATGAGAATGTAGTTTCAATAAAACTTTAAAAATAATCTGTGTAACCTTGGGCAAGTGACTCTCCTGGCCTCAGTGTCCCTACGCATATAAAGAAAGAGTGAACTAAATATTTAAGGCTTTGTGAGCCACAAAGTTTTTGTCACAATTAACCATTCCACTCTGCCATCATAGCAGGACAAGCAGCCATGCAAGATATGAAGCAAAGGAGTGTAGCCGTGTGTTGTGAAACTTTATTTGCAACAAAAGTGATGGCCCACAGGGTCTAGTTTGCCAACCCCTGGGCTAGAGATTGTAGGCTTTTGAGTGTACACATTTGTAGCAAGGAACTTTTATTTATAATTTATAGCTAAATTTCCATATTTCCTATATCATAGATTTAAGTAATATTAAAATTCATAATTATTAAATTTTTATTGGATATTTCCTAGTATAACATTTTAAAATTTATTCTCTATGAAATCAATACATATAGGGAACTTGTCTTATTTTGTGATGCCATAGCATTCTCAAAACCATTTCTCCCAGGTTGTATTGACACTTATTTGTTAAAGTAAGATTCTTGTCTTCACTTGCATACTAACTTGTTAGAGATGATAAACAATGAAATAAAGATAGGAGAAAGGGCCTAGGAAAATGTGGAAGTGATCCCTAACCATTTGTCAACATGTAATTATTAGGTGTCATCTATCTTTAATAAAAAAAAAAATCACTGTTGGAAAATAACATTGAATAGTCTTTTAAGGTTCTTCATCTTCTTTATAACATATTCTTTCCTTAATTATAAAATGTGCAGGTGAATTAAAGGTATATCAAGCCACTCAATCACCTTCATTAACCTTAAATGAGCTACATTGCATATGAGAAGGCTTGTACAGTCAATTTCCCCTGAAATAATATATCACAATTCTTGTTTCTCCAAAAGTAAAATAAATCAGTTCAAGTATTTCATTGCCATGGGTCATTGTTATACCCATAACTAGGAGGCAGGCACTCAGCTCTGCGATTCAGACAATAAAACTAATTATCAAAAAGCTTGATAGCTGAAAGCCATCTCACCTGTTTCCTTTTCTTTTAATTCCACTTTTAAAAAAAAAATCAAACAACATAAACCATACCTGATATTTGAGTCACAGACTAAAGAAATTAATGAAGGTTCATTATGATCATAGTGTATTCTTTTGTTTCTACTAAGAACACTAAGTCATGAGAAATGAAGATTTTAATTGTAGGAATGCAGGCAGGTAATGTCTTGTTTGTGTGTCCACATGTGGAAAAATCAAAAATAACATGTAAGGGTGTGAGACTTCTGCCTCTATCTAATCTCTGTATCTCCATTCGCCCTTAATGCCATAGAAATATTTGGGGAAAAATATTCAGAGCATCTAAGATAAACGAAAGTGAAAAAAAATTTTTAAGATGGTCTGGACTTTTAAAGAAGGCAACCAGGTGACATAGGTCTGGGAGACACTTGATTGTGAGAAAGGGCAATCAACCTGAGTTTTCCTTAAAAAAGGCAATTCTGTTCTTGCAGCTTCAATTTTCATATTTGTAAAAATGGAGCAAATAATACTTTCCCTAGTTGTCTCAGAGGTCTGTTAAAATCAAATGAGATAATACGTGTGAAAAGGCTTTGTAATCTAATGGGGTTGTATGGAAATGAGGATTTAGAACAAATCTTGCCCAAAATAGATTCCTTCTGAGGTCTGGTCTGCCCACTTATTTGCAAGCTCTGCCTTACTGTTTTTTTAGCTACCTTGCTGATTCATCTCTTTGCATTGATATATCTTGCCTAAATTCCACAAATCACAGCTTTATTTAAGGAATATTCTCTTTTGTTTATCCATCCTTCCATCCATCCATCCATCCATTTATTCACTCAACATTCATTTTCTGCTTCTTAAAGGGGTGAGTCTCCAAAAAGGTAGCAGTGAATGAACTGTCCCGATGGATGTTTCCAGGTAGAAAAAGGCTCTTCAGACAGGGAAATTGGTATAAGCAAGGTCAAAAAAGAACATAATTGGCAAATCGTTTGGTATAGTTAGATCACTGAGTAAGATGTCAAAATGCGCTAATGAGGTTGGTTGTGAAGAAATTGTGAAAGACTCTGCTTGGCAATTTGGATTTTTTCATGGAGGGAACAAATAGCACACATTCTAAAAATGTAGACAACTTCTATGAAGATTTGGGGGCTCTCAAGCCCTCAAAATTAGGGCAAATTTATTTAACAAGCTTGCTTTCTTTATGGATAAAGGAAAATAATTCTATTCAGGGCCAAGAGCAAGTAAAAAAATTACCAAATTGTAGTCCTTTGGGAATGGGAGGTAGTGTAGGTTGGGGAAAAAAATGAACAGTGGGAAATGAAGGAAAATATTAAAATACGGAAGAGTGTCCAAAAGATTTTCCCTATTTCTAAACTTTACATAGATCCAGCCCTGCGCCCTGAAAGGAGAAACAGTCATCTAGTATTAAGGTTTATTATCTTCTGGCCTGGCCTGTCATGCCACCATATATTAATACGCTTTCTATGGGAAAATTATTCGAAGTAAAATTTTGCTCACAAACTCTTTCGAAACATAACACATGTATGAGTAGCTTTGAGGTCAGGAAGAATTTTATTCTCTGCATCAAAAGACCTAAAAGTCAACTTTCTAGGTGTTTCAGGCCTCAAATTATCAAAAATCATTTTGGAAGTTACAGAGTATTAAGAATGCTAGGAAGAAACTTGGAATTTTCCTTTTCCAAGTTTTTTCCAATGCTTTTTCTCTTATTTTACAGCTGCTAAAAGACAGATTTGCAGATGTGCATTCCCTGGGCGTGTTTGATCTGCCCAAACATTCTATAATCCTAGGACCATGGGTATTCTGTGTCTCACTGGGTAGGACAAACCAAGCCTTAGGAGACCTCTTCAAAATGAGTGAAAGGTTATCCTAGTCATTTCATCCCTTTGGACCTGAATTTCTTATCTGTAAAATACAGAGTATAGGTTAGATGGTTTATAAGAGTCCTCCCTGTGCAACCGATTATGTCTTCCTCTTGGAGGTGCAGGTCTTTGTTGATTTGAGTTGGAGGCCAGGTAAATTACCTACCATGTCTACTTGTTGTTGCCAAAGTTTGCCCATGGCTGGTTTCTTAGGGAAGCACCTCAGAAAGAGATGAAAATTGGTATGTATCTCATGTCTTTAGTATGCCTCATTCATTGCATAAAGAGCTCTTTTCGGAAGAGAGATATTAAAGGAATAGAGAGAATCCTTGGAAGGAGACCTAAACTTTTTCCTCTAAAGAGAAAAAGTGGCCTGTGCCTCACAACCTTTCACATAAAGTAAGGCAGGCAGGTGGGTTGCTATGAAGTTAGTCAGGAAAAAATGACTTTCTTTGATTTGAGGGAAGTAATTATATACTGAGTTAAATTTACTCAAATGATTACTGCAGAACCAAAATACAGTAGTACAGGAAATTAATTGTGGTAAAAATTTAAAATGCTATAAAGAACTGTGTTAATTTAATTTCCCATTACTTTGTAGAATGCACAGAACATAAAATTCACAGAACAACTCATAAAGCCAGTGCTATACTTTATTCTTCTGACTGTGAGGCTATTCTCTCACCTTCGCGTTATAATATTTTTTTAAAAAAAGGTTATCTTGAAGGAGCATTTTTTTGTCTACACATTTAAAAGGGGCAGCACAGATTATACCATATGTTGCTCTTTTATATCTAGCAAATGTTTGTTCATGAATCTAAATCTGAGCCAAACTTCTCTGTTTTAGCTTTCTGTAAAACAGAGGGATATTGCCTAGAGTTGCTTGTCTTTGAAAGGCTCCTGTTCACTGATTTTAGCTCTGTATTGAAAGATCGTAGCATAAATAGGCTCTGGGTCAGAATCCTGGTTCTGCCATGTACTAGCTGTGTGACCCTATGCAAAGTATTTAACTTCTCTGTGCCTCAGTACTTCATCTGGAAAATGAGAATAATGGTAGCACCAACAATTCATAGAAATAAAAAGATTAAGTCATTTAATGCATATAAAGTGCTCAGAACAAGACCTGGCACATCGTATATACTTAATGCTAATTATTATTGTTATTCTTGTTGTTTTGTCTCTGATTAAATTATCCAATTATCTTATACTATGGAAATTGACTTAAGTTTATGTTCTTCTACACTCATATGCAAGGGTCTACATACATCTTCATTTTATCTGTTCTTGAACTAACCTCTGTGGATCTACTATCAAAGAAAGAGAAGAGGAAGTTCTTGCATTCAAGAGACCTTAACATCTACCTGTTAAAACAAGACCCCAAAGAAACAGAAACATAGTAATTGAATAACAAACTCTAATATGGTGGTTCAAATTGAATACTCAAATGACAGGTATTCAAAAGTTATTAAAATGAAATGGAGAATATTAACTTACATTAGTAGTTTCTTGAATTATGCTTGCCTTCATATATAAAGAGTATTGCTCATGTTATACCTGTTGCAGATGGAAAAGTTGTACCTGGATGAATGTAATTTTTTTATTGGTTTGTGTGGACATGAACCATCTGAGGATTGTTGGAAAATCTTTTGAGATTCAGAGAAATTAGATGTGATATTAATACTGCAAACTCACTATGTGAGTATAAAAGGGCAGATAATTTTTAAAGGTAAAATGCAGCTAATAAAAATGTCATTCTTTTGTCCCTGTATCCCTGAAGGATGACTGTTTATATTTACATTGTTGACCAGAATGGCAGTAGAATCAGAGTCAATGAATTAAAATAATCTCTTTCATAAACACTCTCTGTTATCTTTTCAGTTTTATGTGCTCCCAAGCCAACATGTTCTTTGAGAATGTGTTTATATGTCCAAAATAGAAATTGCAATATGAAAGTGTCTAAGTTATTATTAGGGAGTAAATGAGCCACATATTACTATAAGTCTACAAGACTAAATTCAGCTGCATTTTTCTGCTCTACTGTTGGGACAGAAAACAGAATTTCCACAGTGACTTATTCTCTGGTCAACGCTTTCCTTATAAAAGCAAATTATTCAAGAAATCTTTGTAATGGGAAATACCATTATCAAATGAATACATATTTGGGTTTGGATTTTAAAGACATTCACAAGTCTGGCATTTTACTCAAGGAAAACACATTTAGATAAATTTTAATATATCTATGTTTCAAACTAAGGTAATAGACTATTCAAACAAACCAGCAAGCAATCGAATTAGCCTTAAGAACAGAGGTTTAGCAAAAAATGAATGTTAATTCTCTAATTATTTCTTCTGGATTTAGTATTTAGCTCTAAGACTTTGGAAAAATTATCTCAAAATTTTAGTAAATTACTAGAAAATTAAAGTGCTGTGGTTACAACTTATTATTAAATATGAGATATGCATTCTTTTATTAGTTAGTTATTGAAGTTCCCCTGTTTGCTGATCACCGTTCTAACACTGCAGATAGAGTAGTGGGTAATAGAGAAAAGTTATCTCTTCTCCCGGAGCTCACACTGTAGTAAGAGAGACCTAAGGTAAGCAATAAACAAGAGGTTTTCAGGCAGTATCAGGGGTCACGAACAAAATAAAATGGAGAAGGGAGTGAGAGGCACCAAGGGGCAGGGCTGGTGAGACTATTTTATATTGGGGAGTCAGGTTTGGGTTGGGAGATGCTGGTAGCAACAGAGCTGTCCATGGATGGATCTGTGCTAAGAGCTTTGCAGAAACAACAGCATAAAAGCCCTGAAGTGAGACTAACTTGGTCAGTTCAAGGAGCCGAAAGAAAGTCACCGTTACTGGATGCTAGCAAACCAGGGGTAGAATAGTGACGATGAAGCTGAGAGGTAAGCAGAATGGACCATGAGGGGACATTCAGTCACATATTCCTTTCAACCCAGGACTCCAGGTTCACCCATCTCTAACACCCACTAGCAATCTGTTACTTCCTCTTTCAAAATCCTTCAGCATCTCCCCACTGCCTGCAGAATGAAGCTCAATCTCTTTAGCGTGGCACCTCAGTCCCAGCTGCACGTTAGAATCCCTGGGACATTTTTAAAAATACGAGTGCTCAGGTCCCGCCCCAAACTGATTAAATCATAGACTTGACATGGATATTTTTATGCAACTTCCAGCTGATTCTAAGGTACAACCAAACTTGAGAAACAATGATCTGGATTTGTGCAATCCAACAGAAACATAATACAAGCTACAAGGGTTCTAATATCCACACTAAAAAAAGTAAAATGAAACAGGTAATGTTAATTTTAGAAATGTATTTTATTAATCTAATATCTCCACGATATCACCATTTCAGCATGTAATCAATATAAAAATTATTTAAAATATTTTACATTCTTTTTTTCATACTAAGTTTTTGGAATCCAGTGTGTATTTCACAATTAGAGCACACTTTCATTCTGATGCTAAATGTTCATCAGAAATTCTCGATTTTTATTTGGACTTGATAAAATTTATAGTTGAAAAAGGTAGATTCCCATACCTAAGTTGTTCATCACATACTTAAAAGTTTCCCAATAATTATAAACTCTAATCATATCAAAGTTTAATTACAAACTAATTCAAATTATATAAAATTAAAAGCTGAGTTACTTAATCACATTAGCCATGTTTCAGGGGCTCATTAGCTGTACGTGGCTTGCGCCCACCCTATTGGACAGTGAAGTGCTAGACTGTAAATCCAACCTACTTTCCAGTGTCACAGAGTCCTGGAAAAAAAAAACAAAACCAAACTTCAGTTTTGTGGTCAGACATCAATCCCAACTCTATGCTATAGGATTATAGATTGATTAATGTCTGCCAGTCTTATTTTTCACATCTATAAAATAAGAATTTTGTTACCATATCATCATTAGAATGAAATATAAAAACATAGGTGAGGTACTTGGTATAGTACCTGCTTTAAAAATTGACTTTTAATTAGATCTTTCTTCTACTCCGCAGCACTCTACCTATCCTATACCTAATCCTTTCACTCAGTTGAATCTCTATATTAAAAAATAATACTAATAAAATAAAAAGGACAAAGACTTTCATGTCTGTACACCTTTGGTTATGATCATCTTTCTAAGTATCCTTCCTCCCTTTTCTTTCTTCCCTTCTTGGTCATCTTGTTCATGAAACCCCCACAAAACAATATGATATGCATATATTAATATATATTTTAAGATACTTTACTGTTGGCACTGTTCATACACATTTTGTATATTCTTACTCTGAGTCAATAATTGCACACTGGTAGGCCACAGGCCAAATCTGGCTCCAAATCCTGTTTTATTTTGCCAAATGTAGTGTTGGTCCATATAGGTTTCAAAAATTGATGGCTAGCATTTAAGAATCAAATAGATGTGCACAAAACTTAAATCTGCAGCTTTTCATGAAAACGGTGAAAAGCAGCATTGGCAGCACAAGGCCAGCCTGCATTTCTGCATCATAATCTGCTGAGCTGAGTTGAGATGGTCCCCGTTAGCCCACAGGTGTTCCCCAGGTATCCAGTCTTCACCATTCCCTCTTGTCGTTCTCATTCTGAGCTGAATGTCTGTTGCTGTTTATCATCACTCTTAAACTAGCAATCTTGTTATACCTGTTACTTTTTGGGGTGGGGGTAATTTTGGGTAAAGGCTGAAGGAATTTTGAAGTCCTTGATAGAAAATCCTAGATTGCCTAGTAGGGACGGTTGGTGGAAATATGGATGCTAAGGAAGCTTCCGATGAGGTCTCAGAAGAAAATAAGGAACATGTGATTGGAAACTGGAAGAAAGGTAAATCTGTTGAAAGTGGCAGAAAATTGGCTAAACTGTGTTCAATGTTGGAAGAGCACAACTTGTAAGAGATGAACTTGAACATTTAGCTGAGAACATTTCCAAGCAAAATGGTAAAGGTGCTGCCTGGTTTCTTCTCGTTGCTTACAGCAAAACGCAAAAATCAAGGGATAAACTGAGGAAGCCAAAAGTTAAGCTAAAATGAACCAGAATTTGATGACTTTGGAGGTTTTTAGCCTGTTCATATTGCAAAAGATGTTAAAATTAGGAACTCCACTATCAAGAAAGCCTATTCTAAAGAGAAGTCCCAGGGTGTAGCTAGACAACCTTTGCTAAAGAAATTAGGTGTGTGACTCCTGGATCCAATCAACCATCTTAGCAGAATCCAACAATAGAGAGTAAGGTATCCAGGAAGGTCTGCAGAGAACCCGATTGTCTAATGGTATAAATTCCCTTGACATGCACTGGAGGCTCACAAGATATCTGAGAATATTGTACCAGCAAAAACATGATGAGCTTGGAATGAAAGGGAGCAAGACTGGACAAAAGAAAAGAAAGTTGTTAGACTTCTAAAATTCTAACAGACGGGAAATGGGCTTATAGAGCTATTCAGCTGCACATGCGTGCTATTCGAGAAAAAAGAATAACTCAGAGGGCAAAACTGCTGTTGGCACAGCAGAGGCAGAGGGCAAGGGAGCCACTCTATACGTGTTACTTTTACCTCTCTGGCAAAAGTATGCCAATGAATTTGTGACTTCCGGTCTGCTTCAGTGTTAAATCTGCCCCCTGAAACTCCACACCCTCTCCATCCCTCCAAAAGGAACTAAGGCACTAAATCATTTCCCTCTGATTCCCAGTGCTGCCTATAGACTTTTGGAGACAGAGCTTGAGTGCTTTATTTAATGTGAAATACATGGATGTCCTGAAATGTGTGTCTTTTAACTTACTAATGTATGGAAGTCTTTCAACTTTTGGTAAAACAACACACAGTAATCTTCAAACCCAGATGATAAGCCACATTTGCATCAGTTCTCAACAGGATTTTTTCTGAGTATGGTAGTAACATAGCAAATGAGCTACTTGAAGCAAGGCCCACTGATTTTTTTTTTTTTTTTCAGATTAGTCAACATTTTGGTGATAATGTATGATTATGTCTAAGATGCTAAGAAAGCCCTCAGGAAGCAAAAGAACGGATATCGCTTATTGACTTTTGTTGTTGGAATGAGACCTCAGAAGTGGGAGTTTTCAGGTTGTTTAGTCCTTAAGGACTTCTGGAAGAATCTCAAATTTCTGTAGCCCCATTAAGAAACTTTAAAATATGATTTTTATCCCTTGTAACCTGCCATTGTATTCAGACAGTGGGTTGGGGGATATTTTAAGGGGGGGATATGAATTACTAAGGAATTATTTTGCATTTTCAAGCTTTGAGAGTTTTTTTTGGTTTGTTTTTTTAGAAGTAGAAATGCCTTCGGGGATCGGTAAGTTCAAGTTTCTCATTTAATGCTTTAGGAAATGGTCTGGGGAATGTTCTCTGGCTTATCCCAGTTCACCCAGCTACACAGTGATGAAGTTTCTATTTGTGTTCAGATATTCTTTCACCTGGTAAAGCTCTGGAGATGCTTGTTTATTAGGACTTACTTTATATCTAAAATTATATTAGAATCATAAAGATAATTCTCTTCACTTTTTAAAAAATGAGAAATAATATAGATTATTTTGAAAAATTATGCCATTAGTATAAATCATCTTGTGCATTTTTTTTTTAGAAAAAGTACTTTGCTTTGGAAAAAAAATTCAAACTAAAAATGTATTTATTGATTTTTTTTCCTGATTAGAATGCATGATTATTTCAATTTGATTTAAAAGATTCAGGAACATATAAAGAAGAATGTAAATATCATCTAAAGTCTCATATGCAAAGATTAGCAATGTTAATGCTTTGATGCATATTGTCCCAGACATCCATATGGAATTTTACATAAATGGGATCACATATTTATATTTTAAACATCTTTTTTTTTCCTTCTCCTTTATAGAAATTTACCATGATTCACATGAATACAGATCAATGTAAATTTTTATGGTGGCATAAGAATGTCTTAGAATAAATGCACTATAATTTATTTTATCAGTGTGAAATTTAAGTTGTTTGTAATTTTTTATTAGACACATAAAATGAACATTCTTATTCATGTATTTTTAGACAACTCTCTAATTGTTTTCTTAAAATGAATCCCTTGTATCGGAATTAATGGATCCGAGAGGATTCATACACATTACATATTTTGACACATACTGTAAAATTTCTCTTTACTGAGATATCAATAGCACATTTCATGTTGATTTACCTATGTCTTTACCAATAATGTGTTTTATCATGTTTTATTCTTTACCAATCTACTTGAAAAAATGTATCACTTCGATTTTTGTAGCTTCGATTAATATTTCTTTTCTAAATTTCTTTTGCCCGTTTTTGTAGGTGAGCATTTGTATTTTTCTTATAAATGTATAAGAACTCAATATATTAGCTCTAGCAAATAATACACATATATACAGTATATATAAATATCTTGATATTTGTGTATATATATCGAGTAGACATATTTATATATACTATATATAAGTGTACATTTCTTTTATTTACTTTCTTCTTAGAAAATTAAATCAAATTCAGTAGGTCACTTATTAAAGTAACAAGACTCCATGCTCGTTTTATCTATGAGGTGGTTAATAGCATCTGTGCCAAGCTGTTTAAGCTCTGCCATTAATGAGGCTACATGATTTGAGACTTGTGTTCTTATTCTTTCTAGATCTAAACTTCCTAACTTATTAGGAAGATGAGGGAGTTCTAAGAAATTATTTATAAGGACCTTTCCACGTCTAAAATCCTTTGAATCTGTGTTTTATTAGGATTTTTCTGTGCTATTACTGAAGCACTGAAAAACATTACTTAAACTTCTTAGTAGCAGGACATGAAATACAACTCAGTAGTCTAATTCGATTAGTGAAGCAGAATTGTCCTTAATTTTGGTCTTTCTTTTTTTTCCAAACCAGCCAAGTCACTTTAACTGCATGGCTTATATGTGCTGGGTATTTGCGACCACAGGATTAGTTGCCCATGGAATAAATCTCCCTGTTGCATTGAAACTTTCCATATAAGAAGCTGAGCTGAAAGTACTTGCTTCTTCCCTGATATTCCATCTAATGCTACAGACTCTAGAACTTTGCCAATTCTCAAGGTCATAAACATAGCAAGCATACCATTTTCTTCATAAAATGTAATAAAGAATAACTAAAAGTTTTAAATGATCCCTTTGGCCTCTAACAAGCCAACAGATACAGTGAAATTGATGCTTTAGTTTATCTGAAACATTTTGGAAGGACAGAAGGAGTGGAGCTCAACATCACCACTGTATTCAACGTCTAGCCTTTCTCTCCACAACTTCCTTTAGCACTAGGAGTTTACACTGGTGAGTAGAAACTCCCAAACCGGGCTCCATTGCTTCCTAGGGATGTGGGCAAGTCACTTATCCACTCTCAAAGTCTCCGTTTCCTCATCTCTAATATGGTAATAACATTCATTGCGTCCTCACGGGGCTGTTGTCAGGGACAACTGAGATGTGAATAGTTGCTGACATTTGTCCAGAGCTCTGTGCCAGGGACTGTGGTCAGGGTTTTGAATGGTTGTCAAAACACTTGCACACTCATTACCTGGTCCCCAATGAATGGGAGTTTATTATTTTCACAACGATCTTGCATGGGTGAAAAAAATGAAACTTTTTATTCAGTTTGGGTAACAGTTTCCATTTCTGAGGAATGAAAAATCGGTGCCCAGTAGGGTGCTGGCTGGGCCCATAACCACCTGAATCCCTCATTCCCGGGAGCAGCCCTACAGGCAGTGCCTAGAATCTTCACCATAACAAAATTACAAACAGCCACGTGCATTGGATGTTCTTCTGATTTTGACAAAAACAGTTTTTCTTTCTGGGCTCTTTCTTCTTCACTGACCCTCTTCTCATAACTCACACATCTCCTCAGCCAGTAGATGCAGGCTGGAGGCCAATTTGGTGGGTGGATATTTTTTTTAAAAAATGTTTCAATTATTTGTAAGGGTTTAAATGTTGGGAGTTTCACACAAAATAAAATCGAAATTTCTGACTTTGAAATTTTTGGCTTTTCTTGAAAAAATGGGTAGATACGGCAGCCCCAGGGCTCACATTCCCACATCCTTCAGTTGGTCAGCGACCCCCTTGGATGGATCATCTGTTCCTGCCTGTCATTAGCCTTCTCTCTTTTTTAGTTACCTGGCTTTATTTTCCATTACTTGCGTTGCCCCCGAAAACATGTGCTTGTGGCCTCTGGCCCATGTGGATTTGCTCATTTTCTCTTAACTTCCATGTTCTTGCCTCTTTCTTCTGAAATTTCTCCTTCCTGCCCTGCTTTCAGGAGCTAGTTCTGTGTGTGCATCTTCCCTGCTTCTCCTGTCTTCTGTCTCTATAGCAACAGGACCATACTAGAGTAATAAGAAGAGCTGGGTCATACCAGCATGGGGCAAGAGAGTCCTGAGAAGAAAAGAGGAGACTTTTTGTGGGAAGAGATGGCACTTCCTTCCTAAGTGTAATCATTGCTGATGCCTGCCCGGTACCCTTTATTTACCACCTCTGCCTTCCTCTTGCATAGGAGATCACTTCCTACAGGATTCATTGGGATGTTAAGGATGTTAGAGCAGAAGGGCCTTCATCCAGTTTCACCTAGTCATTGCATGCAGAACCACCCATAGGCTTTGCATTAAAATCACCTTAGGAGTTGTTGACCATACAGTTTCCTGGGCATCACCCCTGGCAATTGGAGTCAATAGCATTGGAATTGGACCTGGGAATGCCTAGCTTTTAGAAATGACACAGGTCTTCTGAGGGGCCGGTCCCCAGGAAGGCATTTGAAAGAAAACCAATAAAAGCTTCCCTTTAAATGTGGGAAAACAGAAACCCAGACAAGAGGCAAGATTGTCTAAAAGGCTCATTCTACAGAATAAGTCTTAAGTCCAGGATCCAAGAAAGCACTTCAGGTAAACATTCATTAGAAGTACCAGAAAGTATTTTTTTTTTTTAGTTCAATATCCAATTTAGGCCTCATTTCATTTCAACCAAAGCTACAGAGAATTTTAATTTGGGATGTTTCATATAAAAAAATTCATATTTTTGAGAAATGACCACCCTGAGCCTGGATTCCCACATAGCGCTACTCAAGTTTGTAAACTTGCAGTTGTCTGAGTGCCTGAGTCAGTTGTTGATTCTGAAATAGGACAACTTCAAGGATGCATATAATTAAACTTATAACAGGAACAAAATGAATGGCTTGTTAGAATTGGAAAAGTTTCTTCCTCCACATGCCTTCTTTTGTTCTGTTGCCTATTTTGAATTCTATGAAAGTGTTGTGAGTTATTCAGTTCTTCATCCTACCAAAATGACCTCTGAGCAGGTTCATTTTCATAGGTTGGGGCTCTGAGCAGCAGGGCATTTTAGAATCTTGCTTTGCCATGGTTAGAAGATGGATGGCCATGATTGCTGGATTAAAACACTTAGGTGTGTGAACATTAAATTCGATGTTTTGTCAGAATTCCACAGAGAAGCAAGAAAAGGATATTAATTTTAAGTGAATAAGTACAATTTTACTCACAGTCTGGGGAATATTATTAGATTACAGGTACAGCTAATTTCAAGAACTTTTATGAGCTTTTGTAGAACACAGACTCAAGGGTAAAATCACCGAAAAGTTGCATGCATGTAATTGAACAACAAATAAGCCGTAATAAAATAAGCTGCACAATCTGCAAATCTATCCTTAAAATTTGGATTGAATGCTGTCCTTAGGATTCAGTGGGAGATGTGTTTTTGCTACATTTGCCTTTGAGTTTCTGTACTGTCGGGGGTGGGGGGCGGCGGTGTGTGTTACAAAACAGATCTTTGATCATTATCAGGAGGGATTTTTGAAGGGGGTGGGAAGCCTCGAAAGCAAAATCTTGGAAATCAACTAAATGCCCTTGTGTTTTATTAGCTAGAATTTTTTATAGCTCATAATAAAGTCAGCTCCGAAGGTCACTTCTTGAACGCAGCTATGAATATTGTAATGTCTAAGCTCTCAAATTGTTTATAAGCAGACCGAGTAAGGATTTTTAATAAATACTCGGCCAAGAGCACTATTCTGATATCTATGGGCATGAATCACGCAATGAAAAGTTGAACTGGATTGCACTTCTCTCCCTCCTTCTCTTCTCACTCCAAGGCAGCAACTTCCAACTGCATTGAAGCTGTCGTTACTATATCCTTATTTTTCTTTCTGCATTTGATATTTGTAGAAATTGCAAGGTATTACAGAGCTATTTACATACTTTATTTCTACCCCAGCTGAAGGATTTTTGTCACCTTTATTCTTGGCACCTTTATTCTTGCCGTCTTATATTTATTTTTTTCAAGTGTCTCTGTGGTGAATACAAGGCTCCTACAGATGAAATTCTCACCTGAATGACTTTCTTTTTTGGCTCAGACATTGAGGTGTAATTATTGGAAGCAAATACCAAGTAGGTTCCTGTAGGCAAGGCAGTGGGAATACTTCAGTGGCAAAAGTAAGTTAAAAGGAGAGAGCACATGTAAGCTTACCTGAATAATCTTCTCCGTGTCACGTGCTGGACAGACAAGTGTTAGATCAAAAGGACAGGACGCAAGTTAGTAATATCTTCGGGAACAGCAGTAAAGTTAGATTCAGTAGGATATTGTGATGAAGCACATATATAATTCACATCTCTTTATTTGTGCTATTTTTTGAAGAAAGTTCACTTCATAGAACAGTGCAATTCAGTCCAATAAAACTGAACTAATATACAACATTGCTGATGTACAGATATTCTTCCACTTGATTTATGGAACAAAGTGACTAGGATAAAGCAGTTTTGGCCCAAGTTCAGTTTTTACTCATTTCCAAGCTGTAGATTTGGACGTTGTGCTGTTGCTTGTGTTTGTCTTCCTTAGTTATAAAGTTAATTATGACAAGCTGATTGTTGTCTTTAGCACTGATGAGTGGCCTTTGGAAGATTTGTTGGCAATTTTGCTTGTTACTTATTTTTGTTGAAGGTGCATTTTTAAAAAGTGAAAACCAGCTAGTCAGTTTCAGTTTATTTTATAGTGATTTCGTACATTCTCTTCCTGTCTTTTATATGAAAATGTATGGTAGAATTTTTGTTCCTAATGCTAAAAAGAGATGACAATGAAACTTTTAAAATGGCATCATTTGAAAGAAGGTAAGCATACAAGCATAAGTAACTTAGCTATATTATTCTGGGTAACATTGATTCTCATTTTGTTTTTAGCACATATAAGTAGACATACTGCCAACACCTAACTGTCATTCAACATTTGTAATTCAATATATTTTGAGAGGGATGGAATTTGGTGTTCAGATTTTTAAGACATAATAATTCTACAACATAAAATTCTTGTACCATGTGGTAGGACCCATAGATTTTTATAATTTTTCCCACTTTGAAACATATATTTAAAGAAATAAGAGGAAAATCTTTTGGATGAACAATTTTTTCATGTGTATTCTGCAAGGAAATATCCAGGTTTTTCTGACCATAAATGTATCTTAATTTTCCTAAATCTTCAAGACAATCATGCAAATATTTATTTTCCCATAATTATGGCTAGCCCTTTGACAAAATGCTATATTTTAGAGTTGGGTATAGCAAGTAGGAGCTTGATGCGTCTTGGGAAGGTGCAGGAAAGTGAGGGCAATCTGCTCTGAACTCTGTGGAGAAAACCTAGAGTAGTTCTTGACTGTATCAGGAAATAGGAAAATGACATTGGCTATTTCTGTGTGGCTTCCTACTTCCCAGACCAGCCATAATGGCTTCACCAACTATTAATGACTCTATTTATTTCCTCATGAGTATAGAACAAATCTACATGCATATAACAATGTTTTGAGATGGGTGGAGGTATATGTTAAACAACCAGTTTTTCATAGACTGACTTTGCATTCAGGTACCCAGCTGCAATTTGAAATCTAATAGAAATTTAATTTTGCTTTTCATTCCTTCCATTCCTGAAATGTCACCACAGACTCTACTTTATTTGAAACATATACAAGCAGAGATATTACTATGCATAGTAGTTCTTTAATTGCAGCATATTTCATTAGATTGCACACATTAATTCCACTCTGATGAAAAAAAAAGAAAACTAGAAGTAACCACATGGTAGTTAACTTCATATGAATTTTCATGAGTTAATATTCACATTGGTTTGATGCTATTAGATGAGTGATCCTCGAAATTTCATTATTCGAGGACTAATATGACTAAATGTGTAATTACAGAGCTGGCAAGTTTAACCACTCTGAAGAATTTGTGTCAATGCATCTGCTTATTTAAAACTTTAATCTAAATTCAGATTCTTTTATGTTAGGCATTGGTAATGATGTCATTCACCACCATTTTCTATGTTCCATTGACTTTCTTCTATTCTTGGTAGTATTTTCACGTTCTCCTAACTATCGGCCAGATTATATTTATTTACTTATTTATTCAGTGATTACTTGGAGGGGTGACAAATTCCAGGAGCTGTTATTGAAGCTCCAGGTACAAAAGTGAAGGAGAAAAGAAGCTTACCTTCATAGAGCTTCTATTCAATGGGTGGGGAAGAAGAGACAAAAATTATGCAAGTAAACAACAATGAATTGATGATATGATTGTTTTAGATAGTGGTAAGTCCTGCAAAGAAAACTAAATGAGGTGAAAATGAAATACTGTCTTGGTAGGAAGGTCAACTTTAGATATGATAGTCCAGAAGGTTCTCCGAGGAGGATACATTTGACCTGACAGCAGGCTACATTTGACCTGAAGATCTGAAAGGAAGAATGTTCCAGTCCAAGAGAAGAGCAAGTACAAAGGTCCTGAGACAGACAAGCTCGGAGGTTTAAGAACCAGAAGGATCGGCTGGGCGTGGTGGCTCACGCCTGTAATCCTAGCACTCTGGGAGGCCGAGGCGGGCGGATCGTTCTGAGCTCAGGAGTTTGAGACCAGCCTGAGCAAGAGCGAGACCCCGCCTCCACCAAAAATAGAAAGAAAATTAATTGGACAGCTAAAAATATATATAGAAAAAATTAGCCGGGCATGGTGGCGCACGCCTGTAGTCCCAGCTACTCGGGAGGCTGAGACAGTAGGATTGCTCGAGCCCAGGAGTTTGAGGTTGCTGTGAGCTAGGCTGAGGCCACGGCACTCGCCCCAGGCAAGAGAGTGAGACTGTCTCAAAAAAAAAAAGAAAGAAAGAAAAAAAAGAACCAGAAGGATCACATAGATAAGGTTGGAAAGAGATGAAATTCAACAGGTATGTGGGGACCAGACTATATCAGGCTAGATTTCTTCTTTATTGTGGCTCATTTGTTTTGCTTGAAATAATTGTTAAGCATTTCCCAGACAGGTTAGTTATAAGTGGTATTCTTCAAAATCTTGATTTTTTCTGCTCTGTAGACCAATAAAACAAGCATCACACTTAAATATATAATATTAATGTCTTCTCCATTTCATGTATATTATGGATTCTTAAGTTATATCAATAAAATATCCTTGTTTTGAATTCTTACTATATTCCATTTAGATGCAAACAATTTTTCCTCCCAGAATTGAGGTATCTTTTCATAAAGTTTTTTTCCCCTATTTATTATTATTTTATATCCCTGAGTGGGAAGGCTAGATGATGTTGGTGATTATTTTCCGGAGGCACTGAATCTAGGATATTATAATTATAATAGTCTGCATAATCAGTGAAATCTGCTTTTAGCTGTCCTGTTTTCCAAGGGCCTTATCCTGTTAAATATATTCACTTTCTCAAATTCTTTTTTTATTTCCTTTTTCTACACCTAACCTCCAAAGGCTTCTTCTTCTCTCTTACCAGTTTTTGCTTTTTCTATTGACTTAATACTCCCTGTAGGTTTGATGAACTTGTTTATATCTCTGGCCTAGACCATTAATGAAGATGTGGAGTGAGATTTAAGTGAGGCTTGGCAGACCTTCCCACACTGACTGTATTTTGCCATTTAAATTCTATTTTGCTTTGGGATCCTCAATCCCATTTGCAGCAAAATATTTCTCCCTTGGTCTGAATTTGGTTTGGACATTTAGAATTTTTAAATTCTTCGTTTTCATTTTTAAAAAATTGGGTGCATAACGAATACATGTAAAGTTTATCGGTTTCTTCAATTTTGGTAAGGGCATTTTGAGGAAGATTTTGGTTAATTGCTTCACAGACTTTGCTATTTGCCACTCTTTAGAAAAACAATATCCCAATATTATTGCTCTGCCAGCTTTATACTAGTTATAATAAATTGAGTTCTCAAGGCACTTATGTGATCATTTCAGGAAAAAATGTTTCTTGACTGACCCCATCTCCTATAAATCACTTCTACTTATTACTATTGTTTTCACCAAGTTCTATGATTTGCAGATTTTTCTTCCTAAATTCTTCATTTAGGTACTTGTTCAAATAGATACAAAAATAAGAACAATGATTTAAGGATTCATCATTGCTGGTTATTTTCAGTTTGTAACTGTAGCAGGAAGTTATACTGAGACTCTTTCTGTCCCTTTTCCACCTTAGGCCCCAATTACTTTCATTCTACCACAGGGTCTTAGCACAACCAAGCAGACTTGTAGAAGAAGCGCCTGAGAACTGCTTTGGCCACCCTTAGATGACCACCTACTTTCTTCCTATAAAGCAGGCTAGAGAGGAAAAGAGAGGAACTAACTGGAAAGCGAAGGTGAAACTCCATGGAAGGAGGTCTGGGGTCTTGTGAAGGGGCAAGGGTGGGCCTGTCACCTCACGCCCACTGAGTAAGTCTTCAGAGAGTGACTGACACAGGAGACCTGTGGTCTCCTGGGCACAGAGGGTACAAGACCCACTCCTGGAGAAGAGAAGATGAGACGACATGGCAAAGATAAGGGAGCAAGAAGAGAGGCTGCTTTGCGAATGGCCTGTGCTTTCCAATTCTGCTGAAGGGAAGGATGTGTGTTTGCTGCTGGCTTTGTGGGAGAAACTTTCCCAAAGGAGGCCTCACGGAAGGCAAGACAGGCACGAGAGAGAGAGTGGAGATGTCTGTGCGATGAAGACTGAGGGACATTCCTAGTTGCAGCCAACAGAGACATTGGCATCCGCAGTTGAGAATTCCTCATGATGGCAGAGGGCACAGGAGGGCAATCCCCACACAGTCAGGGATTAACCGTCTCCCATGACCAAAGGTCAGGTGGCGTCAGTGCTAGTCAACGGAGCTGTTTCATTCCCGGTACCTGTTACCCTTCTCTGCTTCTCTGCCCCGACGCCGGAAGCATCAGAGACCAAGGCAGCAGGGCTGGGACTGGGGGAAGAGGAGGGGGACAAAGCAATAAACTGAGACACAGAAGACAATGACCATCCTCCGTGACTACGGATTTTAGGCTTGAAGCAGGGCTGAGGCAGAGAGACATAGTGATTTGACTCTAAATGAACTTTAAAGTTTTTGATTCATATCTTAGACTGGACATTTTAATTATTTGTTAAGAACATTTTCATTAACCAAAAGTCGGTTAAGGACTTTTCTTATCTGAGAGTGATTGGAAAAGTCATGGAGTCAGACTACATTGTACCTAAAGGGCAGAGAATAGCCATCCCCACAACAATGGTCTTGAATGCGGGTGGTGGTTAGGACTAGCATTTTTTTTTTTCCTTTCGCCTTACACGTTATGTAATTTTCCTCTTCCAACCTGACATTTATCTTTTTATTTTTTAGAGATTATTAAAAATATAAAGTCAGTGATGAGACTTTCTTTCAGCAAAACAGCTCAGAATCTCCTTGAAGCTAGTACACTTAGCTTTTATTTGAGATCTGCTTTTTGTCTCTTGTGGTTTGTGGAAATGAAGCCCAAATCTGGCTGCAAAGAAATTCCATAGGAAATGTAAACATCAAGAGAAGGTGACAGGATGATGAAGGATCTGAGATCCTTCCCAACTGAGGAACAGATATAGGGGAAAGGGGGCATATTTGGCTTGTAAAATAAAAGCTGGAAAGAGAATTTGGTGCCTATCTTTATATATTGTGGAAGAAAGACTGTTTGATTCTGTATGTCTTCATAGAATCAAACCAGAAGGCTTCTAGGGAGGGAGATTACACACCAACCTAAATTACAACTTAAATGTTCAGAAATGTTTTTAAATACTGGAACTGGGTGTTACTATCAGAGTGAGCTGCTACCTCCAGATGTTTGCAAGCAGGGCCTGCCTGACAAAATGCAAGGAATGCTAGAGTGGACTCCTGCATTTGGGAGAATCTTAGATTTTATAACCTCAGGTTCCCTTGCCAGTTCTAAGATTCTAGATGTTGATAGGTTGTCCTTGAAGAGGCACTGGCCAGGAACCTCTGACCACCATACCTCTGCCGTTAACACTATATTTTGTAGGTTAGGCATCTGTGCTCATAGACATAGCACTGGTGATAATATGTTTGCTCATCCAAGACAAATAGGGCTACTGTCTGTACCGCAGTTGTCTATCCATATTTTGTTTTCCTTTCCGGTTGTGGTAAGACATGGAAACAAAACAAGATGAATGCAATGTCAATTACAAAAATAGAAAGTTGAGGTGACATCAGATTTTGATTTGGTGCTGTCAAAAACATCTGTGCACCTATGATGTGTGAAGCCTCATTACATCAGTATTAGCATTGGTTTCACTTCAAAGATTCTTATTTTTCCAAACTTTTAAGTATATCTATAACCAAAATAACTGAAGTTTCTGAAGTGAATTTTCTGTACAAAGAAGTTAATCTTTTATTACCATAAATTGAAAAAAAGAAAAGCACGAGGGTTCACCTCCTGAGTTGATACTTAACCAACATGCATCCTGAGAGCTGTTGAGTTCAGAGATGCGGCTGCATTTTATTTGCTTCTTTGGGGATTTAGTCCCCAAATTGAGAGTCTTACAATCTTTTGCTTCTGGTATTTATAATAGGGGTTCAGCATAGAGCGGAAATAGGGTTTATAGCAGTGCCACCTTTTTGGCACCAGGGAATAGTTTCATGCAAGACAATTTTTCCATGGAAGGGGCGGGGCAGGGTGCAGTGGAGCTCTGTGGCCCGGTCCCTAACAGGCCATGGACTGGTACTCGTCCACAGCCTGGGGGCCGGGGACTGCAGGTTTATGGGATTCATTCAGTCATCTGTAAGTATTTTCAAACATGCCGTTATTTTTACCATATTAAAAAAAGAATCACTTCATCATACACTCCTGTCTAGCTAACACCCTGTGCACTCTGCTTTATAGTAAAACTTGCTACGCTCATTGTCTTCAATTCCTCTCATTCCATTCTTTCTTGAACGTATTCATCTTGGCGATTGCAAACATTCTTATGGTTTTAAGTGAGGATCATCCCTAATTTATATTACCATCCCAGACCTTCCCCCTGTCAAAACCAGGGATCAGAAATGGTTCCTAGAGGAGGTAAGCCTTGATGTAAACCTTGCAGTTGAAGCTAACGATTTAAGCAGTGGGTTGGAAGGGGGCTGAAGATGGAAGTCCCTAGGTCAGGTGCATGGTCTTGTGAGTGTAAGCACTAAACTGAAATAGTCAACACCAATCAACTTGTGAGGTTAGGGTCAGGAACACAGAAGCCAATAAAAAGACTTGGCAGAACAGAAGTGAGATGCTGGAGTTCCTGTGCGAAGACACACTAGCAAATACCTAAGAGAGCTATTTGAGGCCTTAAGTATCTGTTTATACCTTACGGACCTTGTGTCTGAATTTGGTTCTAGAAAATCCTTCTTTTCCAATAATTCTTTTTTCTTGTAGAGGTCTAAATGAACTATTATGCAAAGGGAAGAAATAATTTTTTTTTTTTTTTGAGACAGAGTCTTGCTCTGGTGCCCTGGGTAGAACACATTGGCATCATCATAGGTCACAGCAACCTCAAACTCTTGGGCTCAAGCTATCCTCTTGCCTCAGCTTCCTGAGGAGATGGGACTACAGATGTGTGCCATGACGCTGGACTAACTTTTCTATTTTTAGTAGACATGGAGTCTCCCTCTTGCTTAGGCTGGTCTTGAATTCCAGAACTCAAGTGATCCTCCCACCTCAGCCTCCCACAGTGGTAGGATTACAGGCATGAGCCACCACATCTGGCCGGAAAGAATAAATTTCTATACAATGTATTTTAATAAATGCTAAATGTTATTTAAACAATATTTTCCCATAGGCAGTTATTAATTTTACTGTAGTTAGAAGGCTATAAATACATTGAGCTTTAATGAATCTTTGAAATAAATTGGTGATGATTATGAATTTTCTCACACCAAAGTCAACTAGAACTATACCCCTGCAGTTTTATGAAAATAAATGGTGTCTGTATATTGCAAGTCAATTAAGAGAATCTTGATTGCCTACTGTTGAGAGCTATGAGTAGAATGATTTAGCAATGTGGTGGTCAGTTTTCAGTAACCCTCGGTTATTATTAATAGATACCAATAAGATGCGGTCTCTTTTCCATGGTACTTCAGGTATTTTCTGAAAAGGAAGCTGAACACAATAAACAAAGGGCCGCATGCATGTCAGTGGTGAATCATGTAAACATCATGGATTACCTCTGCCATTGGCATTGAAGTTGTGACATACAGCCTTGATTGAGAGCATTCCCTGGGTGTATAATGCAGACATAGATCTCATTAGAGGTATGGAAGTAATACCTAAGAAGTGTTATATCTAATATCTTTGGTAGGGAAGATACCCCCAAAAGGCCATAACTTATGCAACCAGCACTAATTAAAGATCTCAAAAACCCACAACCACTACCAATGCCTAGCTAGAGAATTGGACTTGAGCTGAGGGCCATGCATATGATGATTTTCTTGGCTGTGAGCATAAATGATCTGCATCCTGACCACCAAGTGTCCCATAGGCAAACTGTGAAGTGTTCAGGGTCCTAGGAAAACAGGGACACCAAAGTGTTTTGACAATTCAGCTTTAAGAAAAGAATCTTGGGTTTTGTAACCAAAGGAATCTGGAGAACAAAATCCATTTTAATTTCAGTGCATGCATGAAATTATGTGTTTTGCGGTTTAGTGGGTTTTATTTTTAATTACAAATGAAGGAGGAAGTACCATAATCTTTCCAGATTTTAGGGCCTCTAAGGGTCTTTGGCTGACCTTGTTCTTCTCCACTGAAATGGAAGCAAAGCATCCCTCCACAAGCGCACAAGTGACCCACGCTGCGTGCTAGCCTAGCAGTGTCTTTGTAACCCAGAAGGTAATTAGTCTGAGCCCAGAAGGATGACTGGATTCCCCTTATCTGTGTGTGAGCTTGCAGCATGACAAACGTTATTAATGGTCATAAAATTATCTGATCCCTTTTTAACACCAGCCTTAGCATTTGTCTCTCTGACCTCCTGTGGCAGTTATTCCTATGGGTTGACCAATGTGCTGGGTGAGGATGAATTCCTCTTTATTGGTTTGAAATTTATTGCCCGTTAATTTCATTGATCAAAGGGAATAAAAGATCAAAGAAAGGGTAGCCCATTACATGAAGATACAAATCATTATTACTTTCTTTAATATTTTTGACATTAACATTAATCACTATGAATTATGGTGGTGTTCCTTTGGATGTAATATGCAATTTCAAACACATTTCATTTTAACACCACCTTATTGCTCATCACGTTATTTAAGCCAGTTTTCTTTTAGCACAGTTTTTTCCTCATTTGCAAGCAAAGGGAGGGGGGAGTCGCATCGTGTTTGTATCTCTGGAGGTTGTGATCACACAGCTGTGTACCTGTATCTACCTTTGCAGCAAAATACTTAATATTTAATAGACGTGACTGGGCCACGTTCTTTCTTCAATAAACTACATCGACTTGAAAGGTATATAAATATTCAGGATCTGTAGAATCAAAGACAAATTTGATATTTTTGGGGAAGACTTAGAACCATGAATAATAATATGATTGTGTACTTCATTTGAAAATGTGTGGGAAAAGATAGAGAGATGCCTTTGATGTGTCTATAAAGACATCCGTTTCCTAGCCAAATGACTGCTTTCCAAGACAGTTTTGTGGGGATTTTTTAGAGCTAAGTAAGAAAAGGTTCAGTTATATAAATACTTTTGGGAATATGGTGGAAGATATTTGTTATGCCTTTTTACTTAACGCATATCTCTGGTTATTTACAACAAATGGATTTTTTTTTGATACGTCAATTGTTTAGTTAGATTTTTCCTTACCTTTGAATGGCTGCCCTATTTGGTTAGTTATGACCTCAGAATAGATATTTGAAAGCTAGAGAGATTTTAGAGATTATCTTATTCACCTCACTTTGTAGATGGGATGCTTAGACCCAGCAGGGATAAATGATTTGTCCAAGGACTTCTAGCTGGAAAGTGACACCACAGCCTCTGGAACTATACATTCCTGACTAACAATTTATTGATCTCCAAAATCAATCTTATTGGTTGTGTGGCTAAATTCCTTCTAAGTCATTCTGATCATTTTCATAATAATTAGGTTGCCTGTTTATTTGCTTAAGCTTAAAACTAAAAATCCTTATCCATCAAATGTCCAGTTTAGTTCAACAACAGTTTGTTAAGCATTTACTATGTGACCCTATTCTGGGTACTGGAATTTGCAAAATGATTGAAATGATAGCCTTTGATTTCAAAGTCTAACGAGGTAGACAGACTCACATAAAGATAAAATTATAGTATAGTATAAAATGTAAATGCAAAAAACTACACGCAAAGTGCAGATATAGTTAAAGAAGGGAGTGTTTATGTCTATCTGGGAAAGACCAAAAACCGTTTCAAGGAGAAGGTATTTCCTGTCCATGTTAAAGAGAAAATAGATGTTTTCTTTTCAGAAAAGAGCATTCAAGGTAGAAAAATAAAACTGAGTGTGCAAATATCCAGAGATGAAAAATTACATACTGTTCAGGATACTTAGCTGTTTGGGAGACCTGGGAATGATGGGGCAAGTGGTGGAAGACAAGACTGAAGAGGGAGGTGGTAGCCAAACCTTAAATAATCTGGCTAAGGAAATTGGCAGCGGGAAGCCAGCAAAGGGTTGATGCACGTATAAAGCATGATCCAATTTGTGTTTTAGAAATACTGTTCTAAGGACAGAGGGCTCATGAGAAAAGGCAGACATGGGACTGAAGTCAGAGGGCCTAGGCTATCTCACTGGCCTGGTCAAGAGTGGCAAGGGCCTGACAAAGTGAGAAGGTCTATTGGAGAGGACTTGGCATACTGAAGAGCTATTTAGGAGAGGAAAAAAGAAAAAAAGACTGTCAGGGAGATTGACGTGTCAAATATGACTTCCAGGGTTCTGGCTTATGTGAATGGCATGCAGATGAAAAGTGACTTGGGGTGGAGAAGAGTGGTAAGAACACAGTAAGCTCAGTATAGAATATGTTGAATTTTAGGTAATAGCATGCATTCATGTGGTCTTTGTGTCTAATACCCATTGAGGTGTGTAGCTCTGGTGTTCAGATGAGAAATACGGGTGGACAATATAGGTTAAGGAATCATCAGTATATACCATGTCATTTAAGACCACGAGAGATCGTGGGCATCTGGCAAGTGCATAGAAAGTTAGTAGAAAAAATGTCACAGGTGGATCACTTGGTGAAACCAGTATTTTTGAGGCATATAAAAGAAGAGACATTGGTGTAAACGCCTGCTAAGGAACGGAGAACCAGAAGATATTTAAGAAGACAAGAGTGTAATTTTTCAGCAGTGGTCATTAGAGCCAGAAGCCTCAGGTCACAGAATGATGGGTGCTGAAAAGTGTCCATTTGATTTGTCCATTAGTAGAATATAGATGACTTCAATGGAGACAGGTCCTATTGCAAGGGCAAGGGAGAAAATAGGCAAAGCCAAGTATAGACGACTCTTCTACAACAAGAAGATAGTGTCCAGACAAAATGTAGGGGCCACGGAATGGGTTTGAGGAGGAGGGGTAGATTTGAGCACTTTTAGATACTGATGGGGAGGAAGATACTAGACTGGAGAATGGAGAGATTGGACCTAGAGGTGAGGGGACACACAGTTAAAGGAGAAAGTTCCTCTATGACGTATGATCAACAGCACAGACAGAAGATTGCCTTCGACGAGAGAAAAAGAAAGTTAATATAGATAGGTACAGACTTGTTTGTTGGGGGAAGACGTGCGATGGGGATCCCTCCAAAACTGCGCTATTCTGAATTTAAATTCCGACTTACTAGCTGTGTGGCCTTGGGCAAGTTTTATTATCTCTCTATTGTTCAGTTTCCCCTTCTGTAAAATTGTGACATTAATCGCCTAAACAGTATTGTCATACAGATTAAATGAGATAGTACTTATAAAACTCCTGGTTTAGTACCTAGCACATTGTAAGTGTTGAGAAATGATAGCTATCATTAAGGGGTTGCTAAAGAGCTCTTTCGTTCCTATGCTGTACCTGATTTTTTTATTCCCTTCTCAGGTACAGCTTCTCTCCGTTCCCTCTCCTTAACCCAACTTGCAGCTCTACCCTGGCACCTTCCTCAGCAACCCCTGTGATGGCTGTTAGGAGTCGAGCACCAATTATCATGAATGGCATCTTGCTCTCCTGTGCCTATGTCTGTATGTGGTTGGAAGGAAAAGCACAGCCAGTCTATCATTTTCAGGCTGTCACTTTTTATTCCGTTTGTTCACTCAAACGGGTTGCATTAAGCAACCCTGAGCCAGGCAGAGGATATGCCACTGTGCTAAGACAGACCTGCCCGTCCTTGGCAAGCATAGAGAATGCTGCATCTGGAAGCAAACCTACGGGTTATTTGCTCAAACACTGAGCTCCGAACACAGGGAGTCCAGCGTGCGCTTTATGAGATTGCGGGCTGCTTGGTTCTTCATTTGTGCCTGCGGAGAATTAGTAATGGCGGGGGTGGGGTGGGGGGATGAGTGGATCAGTTTCTCCTAGAGGGATGGATCAATTGACTTCTACATGACGTTCAACTATATTTCTTAGTCCCAGTCACAAAATTTGTCAAGATTCTGAAAACATACCAATATAGCCACTTACACTCTTGCTCCTGAGCACGCAGAACAAGATGTTAACAAATTAAGAACTTACTAGAAAGGAAGGCAAAGTGGTTAGCTTCTAGACCATAGTCATGTGGAGAATAAGGACGTGTGGGTCTCTGTCACCTCTCCCTGTGCCCATCCTCACACACACAAACACTCCGAGAGGTATAATGGGATTTTTTTTTTCAAATATTTCGTTTATTTTCATGTTGAAAAAAAGCTTGTGATTTATTAGTCCATTTAAAACCCATTAAAGATCTACTGGCTTTGATTAAATGGCACCATTTTAAAGGTTAATCAGTGTCATTTTTTATATTTAAAACTTAAAGGTACAGTGCTTCTTACTGAAAATTATCATCAAAAAATGGAATGGGAACGGTCGTTGAAATGCATGCCTGTTTAAAGTGTGGAATGAATATGGTGTGAATCATTTATTGGTCAGATTCTCTGGGTTAGTATGCTGCTAATAATACACATTTTTCTCACTTCCAGCAACCACAAGGTCAATGTGAGTGTCCCTGCTTGTAGTTTTCTGTATGTATCTCTGCACTGAGCAGGCTGAAGAATGCCCCCACCCCACGCCCTTTGATTTGCAACAACCATGTCAGTAGACCTTTTGCCACCAAAGTGGAAAACCATGCTCTATACTATTGTAGGAATACTTTGTTTTTATTTGTGTATGCTTTATTACAGTTTGGTTTTATTTCTTTTGTACTTTTAAAATTTTTATATTATTCTTAATATCTGAATATTCTTCTTGTAAGTAATATTGAAACATCACAGATAAGGCTAACGTCATCTTTGACCTTCATCCCCCATCTGGGTCCCCCCTGCCCCCCAGCTTTTCTACACAGTTTGGCATATATGTAACTGTTTGTTTTTTTTTTTTTAACATAAAAGTGTCAGACTCTAGGTTGTCATCTGTACCTTGCACTTTTCAACTTATGATGTGTCCTAGAGATGGCTTATCTTGCTTTCTTAATTTACAATGTGAGAATTACAAAGGAAGGTCCAAATTATTGGGCCTATTGAAACTATTGAAAAGAAGAAATCTTTTGTACATAAATCTATCGTGAGCAGACAGTAGAAGATAAATCCTGCAACTATTTAAGTAGCTTCTTGGTTTTATTATGTCATAAGAGAGAGGCTAGCTTATGTTTTCTCTTGAGATTTTGACAATCTCCTATTCTGAGATTCTCTTTTGAAGCGGACATTTCCCCATCTACCTTTATAAAGTAAGATTTCCTTCCTGATTACTATTATAGTAAGTCTTCAACTAATGGTAAAAGCTAATTGTGTGGTGATGTTCTTTATGCGATTGCCTAGTTTTTGCTTTTCGGAGAATGACCGTATGAGGGAACAAACACTCCGTTTTGAAATGGTGCAGACACACTGGTGTTGGATACCTTATCTGTGCTTCATCACTGGAGAAAGGCAGAAGAAAGAAAGACCCTATAGCAAAAAACAACACAAAACAAAACAAAACCCGTATGCAGATTGCTCTTTTTGTCCAAAACATATTGAAGAAGTAACGGCGCTCTGATATTACTATGCTCAGTGGCTTTGCCAGAGGTAGATAGAAGAATTCAATAAGAACATTTTTTTAAAAAATCTAGATGAATTTAATCTGTACTCATGAATAATTATTTGGCTATGATTCCCTTGTTTACCAAGTAATTGTGGTTTTAAAATCTGTTTGGCTTAGCATTTAGCGTTTCTCCATCCAAGGGAATCATAACATTGACGGAATATCTATCAGCCCATTCTTATGAGATAAAGTAATTAAAAAAATTCTTTATTATTCTCTGTATGATAGTAACCTACAAAAAATTTGGAATGAGTCGTTCAAATATTGACTATCAAAGCAGTGTCCTTTTGCTTCTTCGAATAAAGTTGGGGGGGGATTTGAAGGGTTTTATAAGGCTTTAATAGAACTTATGATTTCAGAATCATCATACATTGGAAGAGAAATATGTAAGATATTTAGCCACACCACTCATACACACGACCAACCACAAAATTATATACAGTGTGATACCAATATTAATTAGACCCAGAGAAATAAACTTAGGATCTGAAATGCAGAGGAATTAAAGTTTAGGGGTGGGGGATTATAACTTATGATTTAATACCATTTTGTTCTGATTGCATTCAATCAGAAAATCTGCCCTTTAAAAAATGTGCCACATCCCCTCACTTGATATGATGAACAACCATTATAAAGTTATTGCTGCTAAATAAAATGCCTATTTCTGTTACTTTTTATCTCGCGTTACTTTTAAAATTAGTTATAGTACTATAAGAAAATTTTAAAAAATCTTCTTAAGAAAATTAAGACATTGGACCAGATGTCTGAGGTCTTAATAATTCTAAGATAGCTATTATTCCAATAAAGATGCTTTGATTTGTTTTCCTTTAAAAATGTCATTGCAGGTATTTAAAATTTGTGAGTGAGTATGGTGGAGTAGAGAGGGGTTCTCAGCAGGTACTGGGAGAACAGTGTACTTTTTTTTGTTGTTGTTTAAGAACCACAATGTTGAAACTACGTAATTACATAGTAACTGTTGACCTTGTAATTACACTGTAAGTACCTGTAGTGACAAGATAAATGCATGGTTATTTCAGTCTTTTAAGCTATAGGGCTATCATGCGACCCTAACAATGTAAGCTACATAGCAATTTATTTGTAGAGTAAATAGTGCTTATCCACAAGTAATACCCACACATGTGCCTTACTTGCTACACAGATTCCTAGAAATGTGGCAAATCAGTGCCCTCTAGGTACTTTTATTAAAATGACACACATGTCACATGTATGTATACCACTAGGATTATTTAAGCTATTGGTGGAGCATTTGCGGGTTTTCATCCCTGCGGTTTGTCCTAAAATTTTCTGGTTTCTACTAATTAAAGGTACAAGTGACCTATTTTTACTTACAATTATTTTTTATTACTGTAGTATGTACTCATGTGGTTTGTTAACTGGGAGTACTCTTGTCTTTACAGGTTTCCTTCACTTTAAACAAAACCACTTGTGGAAGAGCTGTGTATCCATCAAACTATATTTATTTTAACAAGGTGTTAAGCAAGAACCTTTATATGAATTTGCAGTGAAAAAGAAATAGTAGTTGTGAAAGATTTTCTAAAACAAAAATGCTTTTGTGATGTAAACAGTAATGGTAGCTATTAACATTTATTGAATGCTTATTAAGCCCTAGGACACTGTGATAATACTCCTAGTTTTGCTATGGTCTGCTCAAATTTGGATTCCAATATACTGAATGCTTTAATGACAATTCGATTTTAACTAAGAAGCTGGGTGAATTCTTTTTCAGTCATTTGTTTATTCAAAAAAATTTTTTTTTCAGTTTCTCAGTTGTGCCAGATACTGTGCTACCTAGTCCTTAGGGACTCGTAGTCTTTCTGATGTGAGAGAAAATTGAGCAACTTACTCTCATCTATTGTGTCCAAGTAACAGTGAGCACAGGATGCACTGGGAATAAATTAAAGTTATCCAGTCATGAGGGCAAAGAGGGGTTGTGATGGAGGACGACAGTGCTGCAGGCTGAGGGCACAGCACATGCAAATGCCCAGAGACAAAGGACAGGAAGGGAGATTCAAAGCCACCGGGGGTAGGACTTAGAATCTGAGCTTGTCGAGAGAAAGTTCCAGAAGACCAGAACTATATCTTGAACAATCTTATGGTAGGTAGTTTAGATTTCATCCTGTGGTCAGTGAAGAATCACTGAAGAGTTGAAACAGAAGAATAAGGAGTTACATTGTGGACAATGAGTGTGAGGCAAGACTGCCACTAGAGAGAGACCCATTATTGAGGTCACTGTGGGAATCCACTGGAGAGGGGCACTGCTGAAAACGCAACACTTGGAGCATCAGAAGTTCCTCTCGTATTCTGTCTGCATAGTTCTTTATTCTGGAGTGCTTAGTGTGACTGCTGTTAGTGAATAGTAGGCATTCGTCCATTTCTAGTGTAAACTCAAGGTGGGTAGACCGGTGCACTGTGGTGAGCAGTCTGGAATTACTAATTGGGCAAGGATTAGCAGTGTTGCCTATCATTGGACCCTGAATATAATGTATCACACACTAATGTTTTTAAGTTCTGTAGGTGGAAGTTTGTCAGCCTGAAGGTGGTTTCAGCTCATGAGGCATACTCCAGTTTTTCCTTGTGTAAAACACTGAATCATGCCACTGGCATTTTTCCCCCTGTGGCCTCTCTGTGGATCCATTTCTGTAACCAAGGCACAGTTTTCACATGGAGTATTTGCTCCCTTTTGACAAGAGTTTGCAAGTGAGCCTTCCTATGAGAGACTATATCTGTGAACTACTCCAAAGGGCTTATGGAAGGCTAAATTGGGACTGTTTTCCTTGGCACATCAGTTTGTATGAAAAAGGGGAAAAAAAGCAAAAGGCAAACTTTTGTTTGGATTCAAATGTCATCTTTGTGCCACATTTATTTTTTATCTCCTCTCTGACAAGGAATGTTAACTTTCCAGGAAAACTCAACTTTTCTAAGAGAACAGCCAATACAAACAATTTTTTTGAGGTGCGATTTTCCTTGAGGCTGTGATTTTATCATTTGGAGCAAATGGTGGGTTGGGGAAAAAAAAAAGAAAAAAAAAACGCTTGGAGTATGCATTTCCTTTACTGGGACATCAGCTTGAATCACCCTGCTTTGGATGTGGTGACTGCAGTGTTCCCAGGCCTCTCAGGAGAATCCCTCCTCACTTAAGGAGACCCTGAAGTGAAATAAAATGGAAAACTGTATTCACATTCTGTTTGGGTCGTGTCTCCAGAGACTTGGGGAAGGTGAGAGAAACTTCTGCTTGCTCATGACATATTCTAGAGACAGATGTTGTCCCTGAAAATATTTGCATTGGCAGTTTTTTATATTGGTGCAAGGTAGATTTTCTCAAAAGAATTTGACTTATTTCCCCTTTCTAAAAGGGAAAGATTTCTCTCTTTAGGTAGAAATGTTCTCAAAATAAATTAGTTTTCTAAAAAAAAGAAAATTCAAAGTAGTCAGTTGTACCCTACAGGTAGCTGAATTGCCTGACTTTTGCCCATGTCCCTTCCATATTGCAGAGTTCAAGGATAATCAATATTTGTTATTTTTTCAATTCATTTAGAGCTAAAATAAATTTCTCCCCTTGTGTTAAGGGAAATCTCTATTCTCTTTGCAGCCTTTTCTTCATGCTTTTGAATATTTATATTTTTTTACATTTTGTAATATAAACAACTGACAGCTAAAGCCATTTATGTTCTCCCTATACAATGACAAAAGATAATGTTTGTTTAAAGAGGTATTTTGCCTTTTAACCCAATTTTACTAGTCCCTTTATAATCAAAAACTATATCAATGATGGCTATTTAGAAAATAGGTAAAAGTAGGAGGGATGGAGAATACCTCAAAAAAATATAATCATACTAACATTTATGATTATGTGACACCTTGAATTCTACCCAAGACTTCAGCTTTACTTTTTCCCTGAACTTTCACTATTAATGATATTCAGGCAGCAAAAAGAAAAAAAAAGGTTGAAATGCCAACATCATATTGGAAGACAAATTTACATTTCATTCCCAACACCGTAATTTAATAAAAGTTTTATGGTGTTATGGGTACTTAATTATGCTCGGAGCAGAACTAGAATTTAACATTGTTCCACATATGGAGAGTGTCTAGTAATGCTTTATTTCAAATGGTGCTTTGAAAGCGTATTGTAGTGTATGATACACCAAATATGCTGCTTTTAAAAGACTTTGGGAGATGATGAATTATTTAAATTGTATTTCATTTCTGTTAGAATAAACTCTTACAATTCACTTAAATTGATTTAATATACTAGGTTACTGGATTATCAGGCTTTGAAATATTCATTCCTTTGGAATTACAGCTAGGTCGATGTTACTATAACATAGACTGTGTATATATGTTTATATTGTACGCCAACACATGAGTTTTCTGACTTTTTTCCCCCAAGTAAACATTGTTTTATTCTCCTGCACACCCTTGAAGATAGTTTTTATCACCTCCTTACCTCTTCTCGTATCAAATCAAAAGTCCTGTTGATTAGATCTTTTAAAAGCTCAATGAGAGTCATGCTATCTTCCTTTGTTTAAAATTGCTCAATGCCTCCTTCCCCAGTGTTGACTAAATTGAGTCCAAACTGCCATTACAATTCTCTAGTCTGGCTTCTACCTACTATTTGCATACCTGACAAGCCAACCAAACTCCAGTTCTCAGGGCAGGCCCCTCACCTTACTGCCTCTGTGTCCTCTTGGCTTCTTAGGCAGAATTCACCCTCTCCTCCTGTTTCCACCTGGTCCCTTTTTTCATCTTTCATACTTGACCTTATGCTACCTTTTTCCCAGGCAGAAATATTTTTCCCAGCATTGGCTTGTTCTACTATATTCTTTATTTCCCTTTTATAGTACTTACTACATTACGACTTACAAAAGGTATTTTTTTCTTATACACGTGGCATTAATGTGTGTCCACTTTATTAACTCCCTGTTAACTTTTAAGTTCCATTTCAGAAGAGCCTACATTCCACTCATCCTCTGAAGCTTTTGTATGATGCCATCTATGATCCATGTTTAATGCATTTAATCAATATTTGTGGAATGAATAGCTTCACTTTTGAAGCAGATGTTTATATCTGCTGATTGAGTGGTCATATCTGAATACTTTTACTTAATGCTTCAATTTAAACTGGTTAGAACTCCAAAATATCAGCTGTAAAGAGTCTGTCCAAGCTTATCCACAAACTCTTCCACCACTAAGAACTCCTAATTGATCAGAAATGGTCGTTTTTCCATCCACTTTACACAACGGGGTATCTATCTTGGACTGTTAATCATCTTGATATTTTATATGGTTGCATGACTAATCATAGGCATTCTCAGGCATAACCCTTTGTTTTAATAGTTTTACTTTTCTTTAATTAATAAACTTTATTTTTTAGAACTGTTTGATTTTCACAGAAAAATTGAGCACAGAGCAGAGAGTTCCCATATATCACTCCCCATACACAATCTCCCCCACTATGAACACCCCCCAAGCAGTGTGTTTGTGGCAATAGATGAACTTACATTGACACATCATTATTGCCCAAAGTCCATAGTTTACATAAGGGTCCACTTGTGGTGTTACACCTTCTGTGGGTTTTAGCAAATATAGGATGGCATGTATCCACCGTTGTAGTGTCATACAGAATAGTTTCACTGCCCTGAAAGTCCTCCATGTTCTGCCTATTCATCCCTTTCTCCCATCAATCGCTGGAAACCTCTAATCTTTCTACTCTCTGCATAGTTTCACCTTTTCCAAGATGTCATATAGTTGGAATTATACAGTATGTAGATTTTTTAATTGGCTTCTTTCCTTTAGTAATATGTGTTTGTGTTTCCTCTGTGTCTTTTCATGGCTTACCAGTTCATTTCTTTTTTGGTGCTGAATAGTAACCATTGTCTGGATGTACCACAGTTTATTTATCCACTCATCCACTAAAGGACACCTTGGTTGCTTCCAAGTTTTGGCAATTAAATAAAGATACTATAAACATCCATGTGCAAGTGTTTGTGTGGACATAAGTTTTTAACTCCTTTGGATAAATACCAGGGAGTGTGAATGCCAGATCATATGGTAAGAGTATATATAGTTTTGAAAGAAACTGCCAAACTGTCTTCTAAAGTGGCTGTACCATTTTGCATTTCCACCAGCAATGAATTAAGATTTCCTATTGCTCCACATCCTCACCGGCTTATTGATTATTTCTTTCATGGATCATGCCTTTGGTGTTGTATATAAAACGTCATGGCTGTATCCAAGATCTAGGTTTTTGCTTATCTTACTTCTAGAACTTTTGCAATTTTGCATTATGCATTTAGATATCTGATCCATTTTGAAATAATTTTTGTGAAGGGTGCTATGTCTTTGTCTAGATTCATATTTTTACATGTGGATGTCCTGTCGTTCTAGCACAATTTGTTGAAAAGATCATCCTTGCTCCATTGTATTGCCTTTGCTCTTTTGTCAAAGATTAGTTGACTATATTTATGTGGGTGTATTTCTGGGCTGTCTATTCTGTTATATTGATCTATTTGTCTATTCATTCACCAACACCACACTGTCTCAATTATTATGGCATTATAGTAAGATTTTGATTGGAATTGTTTTGAATCTATAGATCCAGTTGGGAGAACTGACATCTAGACAACATGGAGTCTTTCTATCCATGGATATGCAATATCTCCCCATTCATTTAGTTCTTCTTTGATATCTTTCATTGGAATTTTACAGTTTTCCTCATATAGATATTGTACATATTTTGTTAGATCTATACCTAGGTATTTAGTTTTTATGGGAGCTGATGTACATGATATCGTGTTTTTAATTCCAAATTACATTTTTTCATTACTGACATATATGAAAGTGCTTGACTTTTGCATATTAACCTTCTACTTTGGTATAATTGCTTATTAGTACCAGGAGGTTTAAAAAATTTTTTTCATAGATTCTTTAAGATTTTCTACATAGACAATAATGTCATCTGTGAAAAAAGACAGTTTTGTTTTTTCCAATTTGTATATATTTTCTTTACTGTTCTTTTTTATTGCATTAACTAGGACTTCCAGTACAATGTTGAAGAGAAGTGATGAGAGGGGACATCTTTGTCTCATTCCTGATCTCAGTGGGAAAGCTTCAAGTTTCTCACCATGAAGTGTTAAGTTAGCTGTAGGTTTTTTATAGATTATCAAGTTGAGGAACTTCCCCTCTATTTCTACTTTGCTAAGAGTTTTTATTATAAATGAGAGTTTTATTTGTAAAATGCTTTTTATGCATTTATAATCACATGATAGGATCATGTGATTTTTGTTCTTTAACCTGTTGATCGATGAATTATATCGACTTTCTTAATTGTTGAACTAGGCTTGGATGAAGTTGGATGCATCCCTGGGATAAACCTCACTTGCTTTTGTATAATATTTTTATACATTGTTAGATTTGATTTGCTTATATTTTCTTGAGGATTTTTGCATCTATGTTCATATTGGCCTGTAGTTATCTTTTCTTATGTCCTTGGTTTTGGTATTAGGGTAATGCTGGCCTTGCAAAATTAAAAAGTATTAGAGTTACAAAGTATTCTATTTGCATCTATCTTCTTGAAGAGACTATAGAAAATTGGTATAATTTCTTCTTTAAATATTTGGTTGAATTCAACAGTGAACCCATCTGAACATGGTGCTTTCTGTTTTGGAAGGTTATTAGTTATTGATTACATTTCTTTAATAGATATGGACTTATTCAGATTGTCTACTTCTTCTTATGTGAGTTTTAGCAGAGTGTGTCTTTCAAGGAAATGGTCCATGTCATCCAGTTTTTCAAATTTGCAAACATAGAGTTGGTCATAATATTCCTTTATTATCTTTTTAAAGTCTATATGATCTGTTGTGATGGACCCTCTTTCATTTCTGGTGTTAGTAATTTTTGTCCTTTCTCTCTTTTCCTTAGTTAGCCTGGCTACAGGCTTACTGATTTTATTGATCTTTTCAAAGAATCATCTTTTTCTTGTGTTTGATTTTCTTCGTTGATAGTATGTATTCATTGATTTCTGATATAATTTTTATTTTCTTCTGCTTATTTTGGATTTTATTTGCCTTTATTGTCTTTGTATACTAAGGCTGAAGCCTACGTGATTGAATTTAGTTCTTTCTTGCTTCCTAATATATACATTCAATGCTGTACATTTCCCTCAAAACATTGCTTTTGCTGGATCCCATAAATTTTGATAAGTTATATTTTTATTTTAATTTAGTTCAAAATATTTTAAAATTTTTTTGATATTTCTTTTTTGATACATATGCTATTTAGAAGTGTATCATTTAATCTCTAAATCTTTTGGAATTTTCTGACTATTAGGTTGTTATTGATTTCTAGTTTAATTTTACTGTGGTCTGAGAAGATGTTATAGAATATCTATTCTTTTAAATTTCTTAAGGTGTGTTTCATAGCTCAGAATGTGATCTTTCTTGGTGAGTGTTCCATGCAAACTCACAAAGAATGCGTGATCTGCTCTTGTTAGATGAGTAGTCCCTATAGATGTCCAGTTGATTGATAGTGCTGTAGAGCTCAAATTTGTCCTTACTGAATTTCTGCATGATGTATCTATTCAATTCTGATCCACTCTGATGATCTCTGTCTTTTAATTTAATATTTAAGCTGTTGACTTTTAAGGTAATTATAGATATGTTGCATTAGTATTCAGCATATTTACTGTTTTCTATTTGTTGCCTTTGTGTATTGCTCCTATTTTTGTCTTTCACACTTTTCTGCCTTTTGTAGTTTCAACTGAGAATTCCATACTATTTATTTTTTTTGCTTTTCTTTTAGTGGCTGCCCTGGAGTTTGCAATATACTTTTACAACTAGTCCAAGTCCACTTTCAAATAATACTATACTGCTTCATGAGTAGTACAGGTACCTTATAATAACAAAAAAGTATACTTTTATGTATTTGCATACATATATGTAAACATACATAATTGAATACACTGTTATTATTTCAAACTGTAATATATTAAATCAATTAAGAATAAGAAAAATAAAAGTTTTTATTTTACCATCACATTCACATTCTGATGTTCTTCCTTTCTTTATGTAGACCTTAGTTCCTGAGGTATGTCATTTTCCTTCTCTCTGAAGAATTTCTTTTAATTTTCTTGCAAGGTAGTTCTGTTGGCAACAGATACATTCAATTTTTGTTTATCTGATAAAGTCTTTATTTCTTCTTTACTTTGAAGAATAATTTCACAGTGTATAGAATTCTCAGCTGAAAATCTTTTTTTCTCTCAAACTTTAAGTGTTTTACTTCCTTCTTTTCTCTCTTCTTGTGTGCATGGTTTTCTGAGGCAAAGTTGGATGTAACTATTATCTTTGCCTGTCTATATGTAAGATTTTTGAAAACTCTCTGGCTTCTTTCAACATTTTTTATTTATCTGTGATTTATCTTTTTCTGAAGTTTGAATATGTTATACCTAAATATACTTTCTGTTTCTTCGTTTTCTATTTTTGTTATTGTCTTTTATTCCTTTGTCTTTTTCTTTCTTGCTTGCTTTCTTTGCATTTATCCTGCTTGGTGTTCTCCAAACTTCCTGGGTATGTAGTTTGATGTCTGGCATTAATTTGGGGGAAATTCTCAGTTATTAATTCTTCAAATATTGCTTCTAGTGCTTTCTCTCTTTTCTTCTGGTATTCCATCCCACACATATGTGATACTTTGGTATTTACCTCACAGTTCTTGGCTATTCCGTTTTTGTTTTACGTTTTTTTTTTCTTTCTTCCCTTGTCTCTGTTCTCACCGCTTTTTAGTTTGGCAAGTTTCCATGGTCATAACCTCAAGCTCAGATATTCTTTCCTGAGCTGTGTCCAGTCTACTAATGAGCCCATCAATGGCATTTTTGATTTCTTTTACAGAAATAAAAATCCCTAGCATTCCTTTTTCTTTCTTAAAATTTCCATCTCTCTGCTTACATTATTTATCTATTCTTATGTGCTCTCTACGTTTTCCTGCAAGGCCCTTAGCATATTAATCACAGGTTTTTGAAATTCCTGGTCCGATCATTTCAACGTTCCTGCCATATCTGAGTCTGGTTCTGATGCTTGTTCAGTCTCTTCCAACTATGTGTTTGCCTTTTATTATGCCTTGTCATTTTTGTTGTTGTTGTTGTTGAAAGAGCGGCATGGTGTACTGGGTAAAAAAAAAAAAAAAAAAAGCAAATTGTGGTATACAAGGCCCTCTGTAATGGAGTGGGAAAATGTAGGAGAGAAGTGTTTCATAGTTCTACGATTAAGTCTCAGTGAACTTGGACTGTGAACTTCACCAGTGCTTCTTGGTATCCCCATCCCCCATAGGCAGGACAGGATGGCAGGAGGGCCTAGAGTTGGCATCTCCCCTTCCCCCACATGGAAGGCTAGAGGGACTGGAGCTGATATTTCTCTTCCCACAGGTAGGTTAGGGTCAGATAAATCTTCAGCAAGTTAGGCTCTGGTAAAATAGTTTCTCTTCAGGACAGACCTTATTAGAAACAGAATGCTCTGGTGTATTTCAGAATGGTTCCTTTTCCCCTGCCCCTGCCAGAAGAACAAGGGGATTTTTTTTTTTTTTCTTTCCAATATTCACTTCGAGGATTTGGCAGAGCTCCTGGGGGAAAAACTCACAGACGTGTTTTAGCGCCCCCATGACTGGATTTCCCTGGAGTTTTTAACTCTTAGAGCTGTCCACACTGAGCCTCCAGCAATTCATCAATTACAGTTAAGGTTTTCTTACCTCAGCACCAGTTCCGTGGAGGTTTCTGCTTGTGGGTTTCTGCTCCAGTAAGTTGTGATTCTCTGTATATGCTTATCTGTCTTTCAAATTTTGAAGGCAGCAGTTTGCCCCCTGACCTCACTTCTCTGACAGATCTAAGAAGAGTTGATTTTTCAGTTTGCTCAGCTTTTTACTCATTGTTAAGATGGAGTGGTGGCTTCTCAGCTCCCTGTATGCCAGACTAGAAAGCGAAAGTTAGGAGTTAGTTTTGAATTTTTGTTAAATCTATCATTGTTTGAGTCCCTACCTCTATCCGTGTCCTTAAAATGACAACGACAGTTTATTTAAATTGTTTTTCAGAATTCTATAAGACTTCCCAGCAAAATTTTTCCTTGCAAAATTTTTACATCATACGTCAATAAAAAAATCAGCATAAACAAAGATAAGACATTTATAAAACTCCAGATGACAATAATTGTTTTATTCTCCTATTTGAGTTATGTGGATGTCTTCTCTTAGAAAAGTGTGGAGAACCATGAATTAAATATGTGTGTAGATGAATCATAGGATAAGCTATTTGAGAGTAGAAATTGGGCATATAACAGGCATTCTATAATAACTTGTTGATTGACCAACTGGTTAATTCATATAGTCTATGCTAAATGTCAATCTGGGCATAGTTGACCAGGGGTACAATATATGATACTTTTATAAGCTCAAATAATTAAAATGTGGTAAAAGAAACAAAGCTTGAAATAGCTATTGGTATTAGGTGTATTCTGTCCTTCAGAAAGTACACAATTTTTTCTTATTTTCTAGGTTATTTAGAGCTATTTAATCCTACAGTTCTTAAACCGTAGGCTGAGGTGACTGAGTGAGCTCCAGCAAACTCACTTGGGATCTGCAAGATATCTTAAATATTCAAGGGAAAGACAGCAATATCTGTCTAAACTACTAAGTTGTTTAGCCCTAACCGATTAATAAGTAGAACTGTTAGGTAAATCTCTTGCCCTAGAAGCGCCATGAAAATATTACCGAGACACTAAGGATGCTGTCAATAGAGAAAGGTTGCAAACCTCTGGTGTAACCCATCACCTACATATCAGCATACGACATAAGAATCATAAAACAAAGATAAAACATTTATAAAACTCCAGATGACAATAATCATTTTATTCTCCTATTTGAGTTATGTGGATGTCTTCTCTTAGAAAAATGTGGAGAACCATGAATTAAGATATGTGTGTAGATGAATCATAGGATATAAGCTATTTGAGAGTAGGATTGGAATTCCCTCATTGTCATTAAAACATACGAAATAGTATGAAAATAAATGTACGAACCTAACTTAAATAAAATAATAATGGACAATTTAGGAGTATAAGCAGTTATTTTAAACATGTTGATTTTAGAAGTTCCAATTTATGTCAGCTTTTAGGAATTCATAGTGCACTGGCAGATACAGAGAATGTATTCCCACCCATCCATAATAAACCTATTTATTCCATTATATGGTCAATACCAGTTAAAACTATACTAGATTATTCTTAACAGTTTTCCTGCTGAATGTTTCTACTACCCCCTAGGTGAGGTACTGAATGAAAGATTGTTCTTTGTAGTGAATAGTATTAACGTACATACACACATACATACGTATGTACATACGTACATACATACATGTGTCATGTCCCAAGGGAATTCAGATTTGAAGTTGAGCACCAGCCATACATGGGATTTGATAACCATTGAAAACTGGTTAGGGATAGTTGATTCCTCAAGTTTTTTATTTTTCATTTTTTTTATAAATAAAAAAATCATTTCTATATAGAAATTTATTCTTTTGGCAACTTAGTCAATGGATAGATCTTTGTCAAATACTATAGAAATATTCAAAGATAATGTGCATCCTAAAATTTTTATTATACACATCTCGGTCCTGATTTTATGATTAGAATTCCTTTACTACCTCTGCATTGGAATGACTGTCAACCAATGATGTATGATAGAAAAATAAGTTCACACAGAAATATAATGTTCAAAGAAATAGAAATATAAGCCACTTACATATTTTTGAAATTTCTAGTAGCCACATTCAAAAAATATAAAAAGAAATACATGAAATTAATTTTTAAAAAATATATTTTATTAAACTCAATATACCTAAAATATTATTTTAACATGTAACCAATGTAATCATTATTAGTAAGGTATTTTATAACCTTGTTTTGATATTAAGTCTTTGAAATCCACTGTGCATTTTTTACATTCAATTTTACACTCAATTTGGACTAGCCACATTTTTAATGCTCATTGGCTACCATGTTGAGTACCACAGGTATAAACTGTCTGCAGTAGAATCACCTGTTATTGCTTATGAAAACTTCAGATTCCTGAACTTTAGCCCAGACTCGCTGAATCAGAATCTCTGACGGAGGGTCTAGTGATCTGAAATTTTACATTTTTACCAGATGATTCTTCTACATGTTAACATTTAAGAACATTCTACTTCTACGGATGGTGCATGATTAATCTCTCTCCAAACATACCCAGGCACAGTGTTAATCCTAGTTATAATAATTCCTATTTTCCTGGAAGAGAAAGTAAATGCTCTTTCTTCCATATTCTACTTCTCAAATAAGCCCTAATGCTCCTTATACATGTATTCATTTTTTGAAATATATTTTTTGGTGGAAAGCATTCAGTTGTGTTTTTTGTTGAAAGAGTTCAAATTCTGAGGTCTGCTAGGCAAGGACGACATCTTATCTGTACTCAGCTACTACTAATCCTGAAGTCGGGCATCTCTGTTCTACTCCATTGGTGCAATTTGCAATGGACACAGATAATTTAACAGGCACAATTTATTAGATCCCGTTTTTTTTTTTTTTAGAGTCAAAGCATTTCCAGTCAATTTTATGCTCAAGAGTTGATGAAACATTACTCACTACTTCCTGAATGGGTTTGGGACACCCAGAGAAATGGTAAGGCTGGCCATAATATTTTTTCTTGCAGAGATAATTGATTATCACTTCCACAGAAGTGACAAATGGCAATGAAGGTAAAACAAAAGAGTAAAAAAAAAATTTAATGTCTCGAAAGGATCACTCGATGATTCTTCTAGAGGCAGGTGACTTTTTACACAATTCCTATTGGTAAAGCAATTCTTGTGTTAAATGTGTTTACTTTTGCACCAAAACCAGTAACACAGACAGTGTGTTTCAATTAAAAGGAACCCTGGAGCAAAAATGTGTTACAGTCAGGGGTAGAAGCAGAGTGTATCATTATCTCGTAGGCACAGCAGTCAAGATAATGAACAGCTAAGAAGACTGGACAATGGAAGGTGAAGGATGACTTGTCATGAAACTGTCAATAGAATCTGAGCTCACTTTCCATTAGTAGGTGCTATGAAATTGCAGAGATGTGCTGAGCAGCTACAGAAAAAACTAAAATAAATGTGGCTTGATAGCACTTAGTAATTTTAAGTCTGATTTAATATTTGCAATTGTTACCAAAATCCTTAAAGCAGTGATTTCAATGTTTAATTCCTCTTATTCTACGAGTTGATGGTCTGAATGTATCCTTTATTGCCTTGACCTTGAAACAGAAATTCCTTGCGTATTTTTTCTCTGAGGGATTTTTTGTTGTTGTTCTTGGTCTTCTTTAGTATGGAATGTAAGATTCGAATATGTGTGTATTCCTGTCTCTTCTGAAAGACAATGGGATATTTTATAAATTCTAGTGAGATGTGGGTTAAAGGTGTATCGGGTTTAGGCAAAAATGGATTGCTACTGAACTGAGTTCAAGAGCAAGCATCCCCAATGAGTAAAAGCTAGAATTCAGAGAGGCCAAAGGAAACATAAAAAGGAATCAAGTTGGATTTCAAATGAAAAATTCACTAGTAATATATGCCCAAGAAGACACATTGCAAAACAATCTGTGTCTGGTGATAGAAGGAATCAAGGAATTGTAAGTACTGTACAATTACTTTTGATTCATTAATTTATTCATTCAACATGTATTGGATATCCACTTCATGCCAGGTGTTGTTCTAGGTCCTGAGGACAGGTAAACAAGACAAGCAAGACCTCTGATTTAGAGAGACAGACAAGAGGTACATGAAAAACGAAAATAATTTCACGTAGCAGTAACTGAGATGAAGAAAATAAAGCAGGGTATTGTGGTAGTGTGACCTGGGGCCCTGGGTAGCTGATCAATGTGAACCTCTCTGCAGAGAAAATAATTTTGGTCCAGAGGGAGAAGAAGCTAGAAGGAGGGAAGAAGACCTAAATGGGTCTGAGCATTAACACAGGAAGGATGCAGAAAGAAACTACAATCTTTCTGGCTACCTCCTTAATGCTTAAATTCAACCTTCATCCCTTAAAGAAGTCAGAGCCCTTCCTAGGCATAGATGTTGAGAGTTTTTGATGTAAGTCCAGTGGTTTCTTCCTTTCCAAATCTTCTAGAAATATCCAATTGGTGGACAAATTGTAAGTTTCAGGACAGTGTCTCAGATCTTTTTCATTTCCTTTTAATCATATATAAGAATCACTTTTCCCCTTGTAATATTGGGCACCCTAATATCTGTTCCTGAAGCCGCATGTTGACTCTCCAAAGGTAAACCTTGTGTTTTGCAGATTCTGTGTAGACCTAGTGCTCAGTGCCAGCCACAGAGTAGACACATGGTAAATATTTTCTTCATAAAAGAAAGAATGGGATAGAACAAAGTCCCCCAAAGCCAAGCTGCAAAATTACATACTCATGAATAGTTCCAAAAGTTGCCAAGCTCAAGGTCTAAGATTGTTTTCAAAAGCATTAACAAAGAAGTCTTAAAATTCTTGCTCCTCATCTTGGAGATTCTTATTCAGCAGATGTGAACTAATACCTGAGCATCTGATTTTTTTTTTTTTTTAATTCTCTACTAGAATCTTACCAGTAAATAGTTTTATGAGTGCTGTTAGGTCTGAGGTAGGAAATCTAGTTTGTCTCTGTCCACGTCTTCTTTGACTTTATTTGTTCACTAACTTCTCCTTTCAGTAAGTGGTGTATTTGAACTAGAGCCAACAATTAAGATTATTCTTATTGTGTTTAAGCATACATCAGATAAAGTAAAGGTAAATTTTGTTGTTTAAATTCAAAATTCGGGAGCCAAATGGGGCATGATACAGGTCTTCTCTTCTGGAAAATGCAAAATCTGCCCATCTGTACCAGTTCCCATCCCGACAATGAAATTGGTTCTCTTAATAGCTGGAAAGTTTACAAATTAAAGCAAATTTAATAGCTTATATACTCACACCCTGAAAGCCTTGGATAGTTAGGATTTTAGACTAGAATTCAAGTTTTTCTCCCTATTAAATGCCAGCCAGGCGAGTTGCATTAATGACTGTGGCGATGTTTGGATGTGAATGGGAGACATCTGGCGATATCAGGAGATCAAACATTGGGAGTCTTTGTGGTGACTCTCTTCTGTTTGTCACCCAGCAGGTGTAATGGATGGCAGGCATGTGGGCTCTTTGCCCAAGTTAATGTACAGATCTAAAATATCGAGGGGAGAAGAGGTTTCCTCTGCAATTTTAAAGGATTACAGCTCAGGGTAGGTGCATCGGGGGTTGTGAGGGGGGTAGGGCAGGTGGAGTGGATATTTTCCACTGCACCAATTTCTTAAGTAAAATCGCCGTTTTCTAGCCTACAGGCATTTCCCTTGTCCTGTTTCAACAAACTTCTACAGCCCAATTTGTTATTCAAAAATTTATGGAAAATGTATGTTAAAGTGAAAAGGGTACATTGTGCAGAAAAGGGAAGCAGCTTGTAAGCATATCATTATGCGTGAGCCATGGGGCCCGCAGATGGCACTTCTACTCAGAAACGAGAGTAGTGCCAAAAGCTGAACTCTAAATACATTTAAATCACATATCTTTACTTAAAAATGGAGTATTTTGGAAGGAAAAGCAGATGATATTTAAGTACACAAGTGGTATTCTTTTGTTCCTCATATAATAGAGCCCTTTACAAAAGTCGTTGCCTTCTAAGTGTGCAGTAAGCCTTTGATTCCTCAAATTCCCCAGAGGATTTAGTTGCAGTGCATGGCTCAGTTCTTAATAGGATTAACCATTGAGGTAGTACCTTGCTACAAGAACAAGTCTTGAAGTCTCCTTACAGTTATTGAAAATTAAAGGATTTGTTTTGATTACTATGTTCAATGCTAAAAGCAAACCTTTGTTTTGCACATTAGAAATAGTAACAAAAAAAAATTATCATGACATATGGGCTTCTTATTTTAATTGAAAATAAATTTTGTTCTTAGACTGTGCCAATCTGTTAATTAATTAGGGGGAGGGTAACGGAAAGGATGAAGGCATTTGTTTTCTACTTCTGGAAATATTTCTTTTTTTACGATAGTAATTATGCTGATTTCTTATTTAGAATGTGGTTATATTTACTCTTACTGGAGAATTTGTATTTTATAGGGTACAGTTCATGATGGTAAGACTAACACAGTAAATAATCAGGTCATTTTTATTTCTTCTTTTGCAAGAGTGGCATTATTTCTACTAGCACCTCATACAATGAATATTTAGCTCTGAAATTGATTTTGAATGTGTATTCCTAATTTTTATTGATGCCATTAGACATGAGAGGAATACGATTAAAATATGCATTATTTGTATTTAAAAATTTAGCACATAACCTTTTATTTTAATATTCTAACAGCTTGGTCTGTTTAATGATTGTACTTTTAGAAAATCCAAAAGTATGATTATATCTATATGACATTTGGTGTATGGGATCTTTAATTTTCAAAATATTGCAAACACATGTTATTACCACATTTCTCTACCCCCTTCCTCATTCTCATTTTCTAAAATATTCAACATAGAGTACATTCCTTCCAATTTTAATGGCTTGTATTAAGTTGGTGTGTATACATGTGTGAGGGAGAAAATATGTATGTGCGTGCATGTACACGTAAGGGTCGTGTGAGTGAGGGAGACAAATAGGAATTGTTTTGCAAGGAAATACTATTTCATTATTTTTAGCCAACTGCAAAAAAAACATGGTGATGGCTAATACCATGTTGATAAATAGAAGTCCAATGGAAGTTATTCTTAATGCAAAAATGGGAATCAATTATAATTATTGGTAAATTATTCATTTCAAACTGAGTGCCCATACAGCCAATTTAAATGTGCTTCGAAAGTTTTTGTACATGGATTGGATAACTGCATTGATTTTATTAATTTTTTTGTGTGTGTGTGGAAAATTCTCTACTGTGTCCTTATGGTGAAAATTGATCATAGACCAGCACTGGTCAGGGTTTGTGTATTTGGAAACCAAATTCCTTATAAACTGAATACCCTAAGCTTTTCTTCTTCTTCTTCTTCTTCTTCTTCTTTTGTAGTTGTATGTATAGCTTTTGGTGGACTGCTATGGTTATTGTGTATTCTACAGTCATTCAGTATTTTCCGTCGTGCTCTCACCAAGGATGACTGTGTTGATGTGCTAGTGCAGGTGGTCAGCTCACTTGATCTCTGTTCACTGGCTCACTTGAATAACTGTCCCTGGGTGGTGTGAATGAGGGCATGGGGGTGCGTGTGGGAAAGAGGTTCACTTGCCTCCCCATCAGGGAGTGAACATGATGAACAACTGAATAACCCTTTGAGGGATATTGTGGGTGATAGTTGAGAGGATCAGATCAACAATTAAATAGTTTGCTCATGGACAGAGGTTAAATATGATAATTACTACATTACAAAACCAAGGAGTTGGCTGGGGCATCATTTAAGGCAAGCCAGCTTCCATACACAAAGGTCAAGCCCCTTTTACGATTTAAAAAGCATTCTTATTCCATGGGTTAGTTCCCCATCCATCTACATTTCAAAAGAGATGAGGACAATTTTACACATTGCCTTATATGTTTCGTTAACAAATCTAATGTCCCAGAATGTTTCACTGCCAATCAAATCCCAAGCAATGTTTTTGGCAAGTTTTTCTTTTTCTTAATGATTTCAAATTTTCTGAAAATGAGCCATGTACATCCCTCAAAATAAAGGAAATAATCAGCAAGGTATTTCCAGTTTCTGGTGAGACCTACAGGTTTCTGCTTATCCCAATTTGTCTTCCAAAATGGTGTTTTGTATCCTAAAGCTATTCCGTAAATGAAAACAGTCCTTATATGATCTAGTACTCGTTTGATTGCACTCTAGGCCTCCATATGAGTACTATTTTATATACTTTAGCAAAAGCAAATGAACCTCAACTATCTATGAATTAATTATAATTAGGGACTGATTTAATGTTTTCTTTTGCATTCCTTTTATATGTATCCCTCTGAAACAAACATTATTCTAGGCATGCAATACACAATTATTAGTTCGAGCTGAAGTGATTCTGTATAAAATTGGCTTCATATTTATTCATTCAGAAAATGAGCAGGGAGAGAGTGCATATTTTATAAAACTCCAGTAATTTCTGTATCAGATAACCCTTAAGCAAAATAAGATTTGACCCTTTCAAAATTGCTTAATGAATTGGTATTACATGGGATATCTTTTTAAACTTCTGTAGAATTGTTTTTTCCTTTTTTTTTTTTTTTTTTTGAAGCCTTTGAACATAAGCTTTGGATCACACATCTTACATTTGAATGTTGAAAATACGGTTGTGTTTTGATTGGATTGGTGCATCTTTATGATAGAAGCCACATATTCTGTGCAAAACCATGCCAGCATTTGACAAATTATTGTGGAAATCTCTGTGTTTAAGAGAGGATGAATTAAATTAATTGAAATGCTATCCCAAAGAGTGAAAACGCCAAGGTTGCATATAACAAGTCTAAGAGACTTCTTTGGCCAGAAGTGATTTTGGAGGGAATAAAACATATTATAAAAAAAAAAAAAATCGAGGCTTGCCATTTGAAATCTGTTCTAAGCATACCTTGTCATTACTCTTTGGTGCCCATAATTTTTTGGTGGTGTTGGTCAGGACCACCAAAGATTATGCCCTGCTCATTAATCTATAACATATACTCCACAATTCTCTAATCTATTTGTCACAACCACAAGGGGCCTTCAGATCCTGAGGGAGGCTTCGGGGACCTCTGGATGTTTTTTGAAATTTTTTTCCCCGCTCCCTCTTCCTATGATCCAACTTAGCTAGCTTGGGGGGATATCAGTGCATTTCAAATAGTATTTGTGATGAGGCCACTCTCTTGCTCCACTGTACAAATTTGCCATTAAAAGCAAATAAAATGTGAGAACCTTGTCCCTCCTCCAGAGCCAGAGGATCACACCCACAACAGCAGTGGTAGGTTCTGCACTGGATATTGGTCAAACACTGTCCTCGTGATAAAAGAAGTAAGATACATTGAACAACTATAACTTCAGTAGAGAGATTTCTTTGCATAAAGCAGTGTTGTATTTTACATTCTTTGTATTTAATAACGTCACCATTGTTATAGGACTTTTGATGTGTCTTTCTGATGCATATTACTAGACACAGCAAAATGACAGGGGTTGGCTTGCAGCTTATGCTTTAATGCACCTTCCTTAGCGTCTGACACAAGTCCTTAAACAGCATCATTGCCCAGGCACAATCATGCAAACTCCGTGAATACACAGGTCTATGCTGTCTTCCTTGTTCGCCACTAGTATCAACCAGGGAAGGGCCGTCCGATAGAAATATAATGCAAGCGAAATGTGTTATTTAAATTTTTTTAATAGGCACATTAAAAATAATAAGGAAGCTGGTGAAATTAATTGTATTAATATATTCATAGGATACCAAACTTCATATTTTCAATGTGTAACCAAAGTAAAAATATTATTGAGGTATATTGCACTTTTTAAAATACTAAATCTGTCAAATCAGGTGTGTATTTTCACCCTTGCAGCACATGTCACTGCAGACTAGCCACATTTCAAGTTTTCAAGAGCTACCTGCATGTCTCTGGTGGCTATGTTATTGCACAGCATTGACCCAGAGCTTGAAATGGTGTCTGATAAATAATTGACACTCAATTAAATATTTGTCAAATGAGAAAATGAATAGTACTAGTGACTGGTTTTGGTGTATCCAGACCAAATAATAATTTTTTGTGTTATAAAATGATTTTATTACAGGTCCAAATACCTCATTATAAAACTTCTTTATTAGGTAATAGAGAGATCTTTTATTTGGAATTAGACTGTTACTTTTTGAATAAGGCAGAAGTTTCTACACAGTTATATGAACAGTAGAATGCAAAATGGCTTGAGTATTCTGAAATTCATTCATTTGAACTCGTCATTTCATTTTCTTCTGCTGTGTGGAATGAAACTCATATGCTCATATTTTTATGTCTGTGAAATCTGTATTTTTATTCATTAGAAAGAAGTCAATTAATTTGCATTTACTAATCTCCCATTCCTCCCGTTGTAATATCATTCTCTTTATATCTAAAGGGAAAATTGTTAATATTTCTTTTAAGCCTATAAACTTAATTTCCATTAAGGGAACTGGTAGTTTGAATGAAGATAACAACATCTTACAAGTATTATTCCTCTCGTCTGGCTTTTTATAGGTTCGTCTATATCACTTTCATTTGTGGCATTTGTGTAAAATATGTAGTCTAGTGTTTGCTTAATTTTTCTGATTTGTACATTTAATGGTAGAAAAGTCCATCTACAAGATGCAAATTGAGGCATCCCTAAATTAGTCTCCAAATGTCAATAATGTTTAATTTTTTTATTTGCTTCTTTTGTAATACTTTTAAATAGAATATTTAAATTTCTCAAATTTCCTACAGACATCAAATGGAAAGTTAAAATAATTTGCTTGAATCAAAAGTAGACCCAAATTAACTGCCATCAACAATCTAGAAAGTACATTTCTAGTAGAGAAAAGGCTGTGGAATAAAAATCGATATATAGCACTGTATTATTTATGCACAATTTTGTCTATTCCAGGTGAATTTATTTATAAAGCGATACCTAGAAGGATGCTTAGCAAAATGTAAGCAGTCGTTACCACTGCTGATATGTTTTGAATGACTTTTACCTAGTTTTTATTTGATGGAATCATTTAGATTTTTCACAATGATACTGTAAAAGAATATTCAAAGAAAATTTGAAAATATAGATCAGATTGCATTGTATCATGTAAAATTCTGCACATAAACTGAAATAACAGAAATTTATAGTCCAGAAAAATATATAAATTTTGAGCTTGCTTAGTTTTATTACCACTTAATTAATAAGGTATTTAATTTAAGTAAACATATAAGCTTTATCTAACACATTTTAACATAGATGAAAATCTAGTAAATAACAACAGTTGGTAAACGTATTTTCTTAAAGCATGTGCCATATTTTATTGACTATTTGATGGGTAAAATGCACTGGTCAAAAGGCCTTTCTCATTTATTTATTTGACAAATATTTATAAAGCGTAGAGAAAAATATGGGGTGAGTTTGATAGCTTGAAAATTAGTGGATTTTTATGTAATTCTATTTCACTAATAAAAATAAACAATAATAATAGCTAGTATTTACTATATTCCAGTCATTGTGTTAAGTGAATTATCTATATAATCTTTATAAGAACCCTATGGATTAGATATTGTTATTATCTCTATCTTGCCCAGGAGGAATCCAAGGAACACAGAGGATTATAACTTGTCTAGGATCACATGGCTATTAAGTGTTTTTGTCAAGTGTGAAACCCAAGCATTTGAACTGCAGAGCGGTGATTTAATCATTACAATGTATCGAGTCTACTGTGTACCCTGATCATGCCTATTTTTCTTTGACTTTCTAGTAGCACGCTTTTACATTTTTTTTTAATTTATAATTAGCATTATATAGAATAACTAAACAAGTAACATGTTTTATTGCCTAAATTTGACAGTTGTCATATTACAGTCTTATTATTATAGAGAATTTTAACTTATCTTTAGAATAAATTAGTGATCTAGCAGAGACAAGTGTCTGCAGACCCAACTGCAGGCTCCTCGGTAGACAGGTCCCAGATGAAGTACAGTGGCTTGCCCTTAGTTGCACAGAAAGTCAGTGAAGAGGCAAACCAGCCCTGTGTGCTTCTAACTTTGAGGCATCGTTTTATAATTTTGTACTCTTCCTAATTGTAAAAGTAGTTTTTCAATTCAACCCATTGGTGAATCTCCTTCAAAATATTCTTGCAATTTTATTTAGTAATAAAATTGTTAAATTGTGGCTCCTAATAGCATTAAAAACTAATATTCAAGGGAGATTAAAGGATCAGAACTGCACAAGTGAGTAAACAGACTTGATTATAAGGACACCTAATTATTCCAAGGTAGGATATAATTAAGTGCTAAAGTTGTGTGATATAAAGACAATAAAGGCTGCAGTGTTTCTAAGGAGGAAATCAAAGAACCATATTGCTTTACTGGGCTCTGATTGCCAAGTTGAAGACTTGAAAAATAAAACAAAATAAAAACAAAGCAAGTTTACACAAGGTCTCAGAATTCTGTCTAGTCTTATCAATTTGTCTTTTAAAGACACATACTCTTGATTAGACAATCCTATACCTACCAATCCCATATAATCCGCATTACCGAGGTACCATAATAAGGAAGGGAGCTTAAAAATGAAAGCAGAAATGGTAATTATCATTTGCTGGGCACCAGAAGCATTTTCTTTTGATATTCTATTTTGTGTGGTAGGTGTTTTCTTCCCCATTTTACAGATAAGAAGACCGAGGCTCAGAGAATCTCAGAAACCTTGAATGAGGTTGTGCTTATTAGTGACAAAGACAATTCAAACCTGGTTTGCTATGATTTAAATTCCATACTCCCTACTGCATTTTGACAAAAACATTCCAACTGTCGGGAAGATCAGGATGCTAGCACTCTACAGTTTCATTCTAGATTGTCATGAGTCTTTGGGGAGGGCAGAAAGACTTTTCAGAGTGGTCGGGGAAGAAGATGTAGTCATTAGTCTGAAATTACTGTTTGACCTTGTAAGGAGTGTGTCTAGGAATGTGGTAGCCAGCAGTGGCTGTGCGGGGCTCAGCCAAACTGGCACTTCTCAGCTCATTAGAGGACCTTACGCCCTTCCTGGTAAAGGCAGAATGACAAGTGGCTCATCCTATTTACATGTGGGCAGTAAACATGTGAACATAGTTCATGTCCAAGATGAGAATGACTCGAATAAAGCTGAGAAATTAGGCCTCTTTGTTTTCAGTGGCTGTCACTCCCTCTTTGTGCAGCCCTCGTTTTCTTTTTGCACTGACACCACTGTCTTTGTGGATTTAAGAAATCACCTTCTGACTTCCTCACTGGCCCAGTTCTACTTGCCAGAGCAGGGGGGAAGGAAAACAGTCGCAGGTATCTTAAGGTGGATTAGTTTAACACGTAGCCTTTTCGAGGGGGAGGGATTTGCATTGTATAAAAGAGTCAGTCATCAGGAAGTGAGCCCAACATCTCCGTTGATAAAATTCAGACATGTAGCATTGGACGGCGGTAACCACAATGAAAATGACAGCTGACATGTATTGAAGGAGCACTAGCTACCGGACACTGTACCAAGTGCTTTTGATGGAGTCTTATATTTAATCTTCACAACATTTCTATGAAATAGGTGCTATTAAATCCCCATTTTTAGATGATAAAAGGTTAGGTTATTTTTCCAGAGCAAGTTGTGTTGGGATCATTAGGACCTTCCTGTTACGTAACATTACCCCATCTACTATTGGCAGTGGTACCAGCTAACAAATATTTGAATATAAAAGTCAGTAAAATAATGCTCAAATTGGATGGATGTGCAAACTGTAAATTTTAAGATGAAATAAATTATTTGTAAATGTGACAAGCAAACGTAAGATCTGTATATTGCTAGAAAGACGCATTTAAACCATTCTAGGACTGTGTACTTCACATTTGTATTATAAACAGCATCACCATTGAAGGAGAACAGATAGATGTACTATAATACCATTATGGTAATATTGAATCTTAACAGTAATGGTGTGCCATAGTCCAAGTGACTGAACTAATTAATACATTTTATATTCCCCTACTGAAAGATATTCTAAAGAGTTAAGGTGTGCAATTTAGTTCACTTAGCTCCTAATTCCAACTTTCCTTCATTTTGAAGATGTGTGGTATTTATTTGCATGTTTGGGGTTTGTTTTACGTGCTCATTTGGATCTTACCTATTTTCTTTTTCATTTTAACAGTTCCGACCAGCTTTTTATTGCCTAAGCAGTCTGGAGCCTGCATCGTCATTTGGCTTTGCTGTGGAGCACTCCTGTAAAGCTAGCTGAATTGTACATCGAAGACCCACCCTCTTGGTGAGTGGAATCATGGCCACAATTTCGTGTTTTGCTCTGCCTCAAGTTGTGTTTCCATTGCTGATCAAAGTGCTTTCAAACAGGGCACAAAATAGGGCTTTTCCAGCTTTGTGCAGGAAAACATTCTTTTTCTTTTCTGTTTTTGTAATGGACAAAAATAATTTGTACTGCCATTTTCTGTCTCTGAAATCTGCTATTTTCTCTCCCTCTCCCAACCCAATTGAATGACTTGACAGATCTTCAGTCATGCATCTGCCACCTTCTCTACCTGGATGGATGCCCCTAACCACCCCCTGCCCTCACCCCTTCCAAATAATTTGGTCACCATACATTTCTTATTTGATGTGTACACAAGGAAATGAAATGTGATGGTTGCGATTAGCTGGATCACATAACATCTCATTGTAGAGTGTAAAGACCTTTTGGTTGGAAATACTTGGCTCTCTTGATCTGTTTAATGTTGTTAATCTATACAAGCCGTAAGACAGAAGGCAAAAAGGAAGCCATAAAGCCTTATGTTCCTAGTTAACATTGTTTCTGTTTTTATTGCCCCTAAACTAGCATCCTTGATATATTTCTACATCATCTAGCCCCGTATATCAAATGTCTCCCTGGTGCTCTTTCTTGGGGTTTCTACAGCCATTTCCCTCTAGTATTTTGCTTTTTAGATCTTGCTTTTATCTTTTTACAGATCGAATCCTACCAAGATGGCTAATTTTGGGGGTGGGACAATTAAAGGGTTCTTTGGGGACCAATAATGCAGTATACAATTTTAATTTGGAGGTGGGGCATCTGACCTAGTTAAAACATCAGATACAGCATACTTTTATCAATAGTAATTTGAGTATGTATAGAGACTTTATGGCTAAGGATAAGGTGTAGGAGGAGATATTAAAGACTCATTAGTGATTAGATAAATAAATGGAAAATGTGTCTGGATTAAATCCTTTTGTCTTCTTTTTAATTTTTTAATGCCAGAAGATGTTTTTCTGTGAAAAAGAGACAGTGAATAAAGAGTAGGTCTTACGTGGCTGAGAGAGCAGGAATGGACTTCAGGACAGGGTGACGATGGCCATACTCTTATGAAGGAGGTTTGCATAATATAATAATCAGACAGCCTGGTTGGAACAGTCAGTTTAGATAGCAGGTAGGAAGCAGATTATATAGTGCCTGAATGGGACTCTCATGAGGCTATAGTGACAATTAAATTAGATGATGCAATATAGCACGTATCCTGATACTTAGATGTATGCTCAGGGATAAATGAGTGTTACCAGCTCCGTTTTGCTGGCAAAGAAACCAAAGTCCAAGCAACTTGTTTGAAATCTACCACTCTAGCATGGCTAGTTTTCCTATTTTTCTTGCCGTCTCTGTATGTTTTCATGGGTGTGTGGCCTGAGCAGGAAGAATCTTCTATTAGAATGGTCCAGTTCTGTCTGGATTTTATTGTGCTTTTGTTCTGAGACAGGCATTTAATTTAATAAACAATGCTCATCACAGCTTGCCTTTCTCTGAAGCATACTTGTTCCTAGAGTCTTGGAGGCCAGATTCAAATTGGTCGTGCAAGCCTGTTTTGGTTAGAACACATCTCTGACTTGAAGGTAGATAGCTCACAGATCAGGTGTCATGTGCTCTGAGAACCATACCCTGGTGCCACTTTCTGTCCTAGAAGCTTGGGTCTATCTTTGCTTTTGTTCTTAGGGAAATATAACCAAGTGCTTAGGAAATCCATTATAAATGCAGAATTGTCAATTTTGGAAGAAATAGGAGGGCGTATGGTGAAACAGACCTAAGACTCTGGCATATCCTATGCTAACCCATCTGTCTTCTCCCAGTAAGTAAGAGACCAGAAAACTGCAGAGTTAGGGAAAGACAGTTTCATGGGCAGGACATGAAATAATGGAGCTTGCCAATGGACAAGGAGGCCTTTGCTGAGGATTCCTAGAGGGTTTTGTTGACCTTGTTATATCTGACAATCATCCCCTGTTTTTCTTCTTCATCATCCTAATCTCATCACCTAATTTAATCTTCTGGTAAAGGTAACAAGACAGTTTTATGGTACGTGTTGGTTCGGAAGTAGGCAGAGGATAGTGAAGATAATGAGGAATGGCATGTTGGTGTGGGAAGAAAGAGAAAAGGTTACATGATCTTGGGGACTTCCTTGATAATACAAGCAAATCTCAGAATCTCAAGCTTAGGAGATGAAAGCTTGAACACCTTGCTGAAGTGCCCAGATGTTTTACAGTGATCTAGCTGACATGCTGGCCTGCAAATTCATTCAGTTTCCTCAGTGCCTTCATTATACGCTTCCAACCTTTGATTAGAGAAGTATTTGTAATTTACTATCGGAACCAAAAATGCGTTGAATTATGGCTAAATAACAAGCTAGTCAGTGAGGCAGGGCCCGGCATGCAGAACACTACTATCAGCTTTTAGAAGAAGTTCTTCATGCTAACCGTCTGGCATTTTACATTTTGTTAAACCTGTTTTCAAGAAACACCTACCTGCTTTGAAAAGGGCTCTGCAAGGCTTCTGCCCTCTGCTGTTCATTGAGAGTGTCATTTTCAGCCCTAATATAATAAATGAGAGTGACTTTGCCAGGCAATAAGAGGCTTTATAAGCATAAGCCAGTGTTTTCCCAGGTTTTCAGTTCCTTCCCAGACCTCCTATGGCTTTTTGCTTTTCATTTAGGCTTATGCCTGAAGTTTTAAATGCCATTCTCTTTGCTCTTAAGAGGCAGTATCCTAAGGTATACAGCTTTTCTGGCCAGGGATCTACCTTAAACATTTGCATGTGACTTCTTTTGCTTAACTGGAAGCATTGCATAAAATGGTTTTTACTCCATGTTGGATTCACAGAAAAC